>CM060844.1:85547128-85612128 GCA_030762175.1 Metallyticus violacea
TAAACCCATTTTTGTCGGTAGCCTTAATCATCTGCCATGCCCCTAGGTTGGGGTCAGCTAGTGGGTTTGGCCTCGGTTTGAAGTATTGCTCTATTCCCCACCCCGATTTCAGCCTCGATTGTACTTCCAGTAAAACCAACTCCCTGCATTGCGCAATTGTCTGTTGCCAGGAATTCCTTAATTTTCCTCCTTCTATTTCCCTGATCTGTTATCCAACTGAATCCCAGCTTTGTCGTTTCCAGTTCCTTTTTTAATTAGGGCTTGCAGCATATGTTCAAGATATTTTTACAGTGTCAGAGTCAGCATTTGTCAATGTCTCTCCGATGTGGGTGGTTTATAGCTTTTATTATATTTTTAATATGTTCTTACCACGTTAGAGGGTCAATATTTGGTTCTTGTTTATTTTATTGTATTCTTGCAGCTATATCAAAGTTTCAGATAATATATTTTAATCATCTAACATTATATACTACTATATAGTATGTTTTTTCTGTTTTTCTCCCATCTTTATTTTAACATTTAATAATTTTATGCATTAATGTGAGATCCATGTATATCATATTCTATATTTATCCCACATTTGCGATTTTAACTTTTTAACTATCCCTTTTGTAATGTTCTGCATTTATTATATGCTGTTTGATCTAAGCCATCACTGAGTTTATATATTTTAGAAATACCTCTTTTTATCCTTAATGAAATTTACTATAAAGACATTTCATTCCCTTAATTTACAACTTTACTTTAGTTAAGAGCTAAAGTGTCCCCAGCACTTAATTTTATACCTTAAAGTAGCATGTTTTCTAATCTTCACATTCTGAATTGACTTCAATTCTCGGTTATTTAAATAATTGTCTATACGTTGGCAGTACACTTTACTTATATTATCATCTTGTGATAAATTTACTTACAAAATTTTTCTCGCACCAATTCAATTATAGATCATTTACTTTCCTCTGAATTTAATTCTTATATTCATTGTTTTAATGTGAAAAGTTGACCAGTAAGGTCTATGAGGAAAGCACCAATTTGAAATACGTGAATCAGATTCTGCACAATACGCACCAGAAGGCGAGTGAAGGGTAACTAAACGGAACCCTTTATTGAGCAACCCCCCCCCCCAGAAAAACACAATTAAAGGTAAATAAATTACCTTAGCTGAAAGTTTATGCGATGTTTATTTTGATTATGATTTTTGTACGTTTTTAAAGAAGTTAAAATCTGTTATGATAAATTTTATGTAGTCTTATTATAAGATCGTAAAAAATAGTAAAAGGGGGGGATAGTCATCCCGCTTTAGAAATTGGTTGAGAAAGAAGAACGGAAAGCAATGGGGAGAGTAGCAGAAACATTCAGAATATTGTCGAACAGTGCGAGAAAGTCGATAAACATTAAAATATGCATTTTGTCATATAATATATTAAATATTACTCGTATATTTTGAAACATCTAAAAAAACTATAGGAGAGATTTTTTTTCTCCAAAATTTCATTTCTTTTGCTATATGACGTATGGATTCTTTTTAAAAACTATGCAGCAAGGAAAATTTTTGAAAATAATGAAACTAAAAGTAAGATATTTTCATGTAACTTTTTACCTTGACAAATCTATTTATCTTCATCTTCAACTTTTGTACAGCTGGTGCATTGTAAGCGTTGTTTATAAAAGTTTAGGAATGCCCTTTGTGCTATACGTTTAATTTAGTTACTTTTCAATCTTCTTTTATTCGATTGATTAACCACATATTGTAAAGCTTCTAAGATTGTACATGAAAGGAACATTTGTCACTGAACGCATTGTAACACAAATTGAGTAAGTGTTCGCGAAATCCATTAAAAATAAATAAATAAAAAAATAGAAATATTTATAATGAAGAAACAGTTTTCATTCGATTGGTTATATTGAGAAGAAAAATGTGTTAATAAAACTGGTAAGCGTATATGTCGATCAGCGAGGTAGTTCGTGTCTCCAAAGGGGGGGTCAAGGTCAATAATAATAAAGTATATACGTAGATTTTAGGTTGGAAAGTGCAAATAATTGAGACAAACAACGGAATGAACTGAAATTATCGCCTTATGAGCAATCAGAGTGTAACTTAAGAAATGAAGATGAACCAAGGAAATCTGTGGTATGCAATCATGAGGCAAAGGTTCACAAACACTACTTTGTGAAAAAAAGAAAGAAAGAAAAGGAAAAGAAAAGCCTGGCAACATGACGACAATAGTAAACAATAGTACGGGGCAAATAATTGGAACAAAAATGAGGTTTATGTATTGAACTGGTGAATGACTCAAGATTCAATCACAGGACTACCTTGATGACATGAATAACAAAGTGACTGCTGGAGTTGATCATCCCAGGTTTTCTAAGAGTTTTATTGTTTTTGGCAATGCTTCATATTATTCCGTACTCTAGCCACAGTAAACACTTACATGTGATGCAGCCAGGCGTTAACTAAAACAAACTTCTTGAAATAAGATATTGGCGTCATAATCCACTTGGTGAAAGGAATTGAATTGAAGGAATTTCTTTATAATTAAACATTGAAAGGAGAACAATATAGCCAACTGTCGAATCCAACGACGAAGCGGCCATTACAGTTTCCTATGCTCTTCTGGATATCAAATATCTTCAAATGTAGATAGCATTAAACACATTAAGTAACCATTAGATGAAAAATAGTAAATAGTTAGCATTTTATATCATGCGTACCACTCAACCATCTGCTAGATCTGCATGCAAAGTTCTGCCGGCATTATCAATTCGCTTGAATGGGATGAACGGAATGAATAAAATAGGTAAGCGTACATATCGATCAGCGATGTAGATCAGGTCTCGAAAGGAGGGGTCGGTCCTGAAGATCTAGTGTTAACTATACTTGCCTCGTAGACGCAAGATCGCGTGTTCAATCCCGGCCAGGATCGATAGATTTTTTCGGGTGTAAAAATTCTAAGTATGGCTTCCTTCGGAAGGGAAGTAAAGCCGTGGGTCCCGTGTCGTACATTTACGGCACGAAAAAGTACCTCAAGTCTGAAAGAAGAGGCCTCTGAGCAAAATTTATCGACCATTTCGCACCCTGAATTGAATGGGACGCTGATGACCTGAGGTGTTAAACAGTGTTCGTAAATAAAACAAGTCAGTACTCGAAAGGTGGGTGTTAACATTGAAAATAAATAGTGGTGCACATTTTAGATAGAAAATTAGTGTAAATAGGCAATTCTGTGATAATTAATATTTATATTTTGTGCAACGTAAACTATAATTGCTCGCTTTATAAACTGCTTAATAAGTATGATTTTTTTTCTTTAATGCTCATAATAAGAGCACATTACTTTCAACAAACTTAGCACATTTCCCAAAAGCGGCCTGACGACGCATCGCTAAAAAAAAAAAAAAAAAAAGTGTTCATCGTTAACGGAGCCCCCCCCAAAAACGAAACATTAACTTCCCGGCCGTTGCTCATGTTTTGCTCTCTAAAGCCGAAACTTTAGTTTCCTTCACACGCGCCAGATGTCGACTGATACGCTGTAAAAAACATACCCCCTTATGTTTGCTGCGCTATCATTAACCAGCGTTTATCGTTCAGAGAATGCTCCTTCTCTCCTCTTCTCTCCCAAACGAGCGAAGTATCCATTTCTGTCTATCCCGTAAATTTCCAAACGACGTGCAGCAGAACGCCATGAAAACCAGACGCGGTTATCAATATGTATAAGTCGGCCGTGCTTTGTTCCAGCTGCACTTGCTCCAATCTATCTCTCGTTACTGCCAAAATGCGAGGGAGGAAATGGATTTGCAATTCGTATAATCAGAGGGTGGGATTAATGGTGAAATGATGGAGTCTGCACTATGATATAAAACTACTACCAAGCATATTAATGGCCAACGTAAAGGATGACTGATATTTAAAAAGTGCACAACGTTTTCACGAAGAGAGGAAGGAAAGGTGGGCAGAAATAATCAATAAAATTAACAAAATAGACGTGTTTATGCTTTAGGGTGATTATTGGTGTTGGGTGAACGAACAGGCTTTCTACGACGTGAATAGATGTCGCTGCTTCAAGGATTACAGAGGATCAAGTAAAGAGAAAAGGAAATTTAATTAAATTCTGCATAATGGAGTAGAGGATCATGTCGCTTTATGTAAACTCGATTTTCTAAATGCTACAGGGAATCGTTTAGATAGAATGGTAATGTATTACTCGAATTTAGGCTTTATTTTAAATAGCGTGAAGCATTTTGTACTTTTTTTAATAAATATACTGGTACAAAATTATCGCTGGTAAATAGTTAATGTTTATCTAAATTAATTTTTAGGATTTTTTAAACTTTTAACAAAATTAACTTAAAAAGAATATAACTGAACTTTAAATTTGCCTGTTTTCTATAAGTTCTGGTTTTTTTTTATATTGGTACACCAATACTGAAAATATTTGTGTTCATTATTAAACATCAAGTGATAAAGGTGGTGGAATTGTAAAAGAAAAGAAATCCAAAGATATTAGTATTTCCACCACATTTTTTTAAAAAATGTATATACTGTATCCTTTCGACCGTTTATGCTTTTCATTACTTGTTGATTTGTTTTATTTACGGACGCTCTTTAACATCTCAAATCATCAGCGTCCCACTCAATTCAGGGCGTGAAATGGTCCCTAAATTTTGCTCAGACGCCTCTTCTTTCAGGCTTGCGGTTACTTTACGCACAGTAAATGTACGACACGGGACCCACTCCCTTCGAAGGAAGTCATACTTCGGAATTTTACGCCCCGAAAAAATCCACGGGCACTGACCGGGATTGAATACGCGATCTTGGGTTTACAAAGCAGGTATGGCTACCATTAGAGACACTTTTACGATAGAATATGAGGGGGATGCTTCCCCATATACACCGTCAAATCGCTGTTTAATTTAATTTGGAATAAGCACTTCTTTTGTGAAGAACTTAATAACAGCTCGAAACTCCATTTAGAACATGTCACAATCTTCTACACATAACCTTCTTTATGCAACTATATCTGAACTACTGAACAGAACGGAGCGAGAGTTATATATGCAATTATTTACTTAACAGATAAGGTACGACACAAGATAAGGGTTTTGTGAAGGCGATAATCCTTATCGGCGAATCCGGAAACTTATGGATCTACTGCTCTATTTTTCGATATAATCACTCAACCTAAGCAAAAACTTGCCTAGGTGTTTCACTAATAAAAATACGCTCCAGGTGATATCATATAATCAAACAAGCCCTGTCGTTGAGATATCCAACTCTTGTGCAATATCCGCGACAGTCACTCTTTGCCCATCAGCATCACGTCCGTACATGCTGTACGAACTATGCAACAATTTTAACATACGGGCATTGCATTTGTCCATACACCCGCCAAAACTCACGATCCATCACCATGCAAACGACACGTTCTGTCCACAAAAGACTTATTTTCCTCTTAGTAGTTTCCAGTTGACTAGCCATTTTATACTCGTGCTATAGTGGTTCTAAAGAAAGGTCTAAATATGACCTCCGTTCTGCGCAAGCGCCATATTAGGATAACTAGAGTACTTACTTCCTCTTTGTACATTAATATATGTTCGTTGCTTCGACGCAAGAAATTCTTAACACAGGGAATCCGATAAAAAATAGTTGTTGAAAGCGTAACAAATGTACTAAATTGCTTTGTTTTATGTCATTTGTTAAGAACTGAGTGTTCTGTAATGTTACAAATTGTTGGACAGTATTGCTCTGAAGATGTGTACAAAACTTATATTTATCCTTGCTATTGGTAAAGCCAAAATGAATGCGAGAAATGGAATAATATGTGCAATACGTTTACCAAAAACGGAGCAAAGATTGCAGGAAAAATGTTCAGGGCCAAACACAAATTAGTAATCTTGAGGAATATCTACACAGAGCTAGCAACAAATAGTTATAATCAGTGAGGATAGAGGGTTGTGTTTGCCTTGGAAAATTGGCTGGTAGTAGTATTTGTTATTATGTGAAGTAGATAAGAAGTTTAAATATGCTTGGATGAGAGTTAGTTAAGGACATGAGAACAGATTCATTAACACTCTTAGAGTGATTATTAAATTGTAGAAAAGGTTTTGATCTGTTATTATAGTGTTTCTCCGTTTAGCAGAAGAGGTGGGGGCAGAGTATTCTGGATAACCGAAGACTGGGTGTCAACAAACGTGTTTAAATATTGGCCCTGAATAGAATATGGGTTAGAACCAGACCATATAGTAACTTTGTATTCTCAGTACTATTTACATAAAAAGTAGAGCTGCATTTCAGTTTGGGTGTTATTAGCAAGGAAACATAAAATTCCGTCTTGTTCTTGCTGACATTATTAACTTCGCACCCTACATGTAATCAGATCCATTGATAAAATCTTCATTCAAATTATTTATTTAGTAATTATAACAATTTTCCTACCATTATGATTTGATTTTAAAATAAACTAATGCATTTATTAATAAATCGTTTGTTGTTATTGATTTGTTATAAGTGGGAGTAGACATAGATACTAAATGTTCTATTAAAACAGCACATTGAAGCTTTTCGTCGATATTTTTTTAAATAAAAATGTTACCAAGTTAGGATATAGTACGACGCTACACACTCCAGTATTTTTTTGCATACACATCCAGAGCTTGAAGGATTTTTGTGCTCAAGCGTGTCCCTGTCTTCTTCCTGTAGTTAACACCCTTCCCCTCCATGTCAGCCGCTACTATCTCATAATCTCCCCGACGTTATTAATATCAAAACAATCACCTGACGTTGGAACAAAAACGAAAAAGCCAATAAAGGCGCCATGCTGTACGAAGATTAATGGCCGTTTTAATTCAACGTGATTGTTACGCGTTTAATGAGCACGATTCAGGAATTGGATATCAGGAAGCTGTCATTTTGGACGGAATGATTACTGAAAGGCATTGTCTCAGTTTTTTTTTAATCCACTGAACTGCAAAACGGCGAGTCCGTGTCCTGTGATGCTAAACCCCGATATCTGCTAACGAGATTTGACATATCAGGGTCGCATCTAGTTGCAGAACTAGTTTAGAATGCGGACAGGTGCTTCTTAAGACACTGTGCTATGCACATTCTGATTTCCGTTTGGGGCTAAAAACTCGGTCATTATGTGATTTTTTATTTTTGTATTTTGTAATAATTTAAATATTCAAATATAAATAAAAAGAGACTAAAATAATGTTATTTAAAAGAAAAAAATCACATGAGATGTAAAATTAAAATAATTAATAATAAAATAATAAAGCTACTCAGAAAATTTATTACTTGAAACTTAACATGTCTTATTGCCGGAAATAAATGTAAAACTAAATCAAATCTACACACAGTTTACATAAATATAACCGTTAAAATAAGAAACTATGGTTAATTTAAAATCCGTTGTTTCCGAACGAAAAGCAAACTTCTTTGGCGAGTGAGATGGTTTTGTCGGTGGAGTTATTGTTGTTGATAGCCTCACAGTGTTTTTTTTGTTTTGTTTATTTACGGACGCTCTTTAACATCTCAGGTCATCAGCGTCCCATTCAATTCAAGGCGTGAAACGACCGACAAATTTTGCTCAGAAGCCTCTTCTTTAGGCTTGAGGTTCTTTTTCATTCCGTAAATGTACGACACGGGACCCACGGCTTTACTTCCTTTCCGAAGGAAGCCATACTTAGGATTTTTACGCCCGAAAAAATCCATCGGTCCTGGCCGGGATCGAAATCGCGAACTTGGGTTTAGGAGGCAAGTATGGTTACCACTACACCACCAGGACCAACCTCACGGTGGTGATACCAAATTATGAAGCGGTTTGGTATGCAGTTGTTTACACTTCCTGGGGGATTATTGCACTATTTTGTTGACTCATATTCAACAGAACTGGGAGAGGAGACCAATAGTATAAATAACTATATAAATATGGTAATTTATTATGCTCAAGATATGTCACGTCCTCTGGTGTTTTGCGTACGATAGAAATTATCTACATGGAATATAAACCTAGCTGCTGTGACTTTCACGGATATGAACTACATCTGCAACCGCGTCTGAATTTGACTTTATTATGAATGCCTCAGATAAATCTTAACTTTAATAATAAATGAACGATCCCTAAAGAATGCAAGGCTTCAAGACTTATCCCGGCGTCTAGAGCTTAGAACTGAGTCTTACAGCGTGTAGAACTTAAAAAATGCGTGCTCCCGTCCAAAGTGTAACTTAACGAAGGACTAAGGCCCAACCTTCTGTAACTTTGAGCGGCCGGTCTTCCATAATTTCTCCTTCCACAAGAGCGATGTTTTCAGGAGTGAGCATCTCCAAGGGCCGACCTGTACCCTCTTCGTCTTCAATGCTTTCTTGCCCCATACAAAAAAATTGGCCCATTCTTTTATGGTAGAATATGAGGGGGATGCTTCCCCATATACACCGTCTAATCACTGTTTAATTTCATTTGGAGTACGTCCTTCTTTTGTGAAGAACTCAATAACAACTCGAAACTCCATTTTGAACATGTCACAATCTTCTACACATAGCCTTCTTTATGCAACTATATCTGAACAAATGAACACAGCGATTATTTACTTAACAGATAAGGGTTTTGTGAAGGCGATAATCCTTATCGGCGAGGCCGGAAACTTATGGACCTACCATCGTATTTCCAAATGTTATTTTTTATGAAATGAAAAGTACTAAAACAGACATTAAAGTTTATATGAAGCAAAAAATGTAACTCATGTTTGAAAATATCCAAAATGATAAACGAAACTTCTATAAAGAGAATAAACGGCCGACCTTAAAAACAGCTGAGCATCAGCTATAACGGTCCGTTTCCTGCAGATATCTTCGGTAGTAGAACATTTCACTTTGTTAGCCTTAGAGCTTCCCCCTCTTTCAAAAGACTATGTATCCCTAAGAATACATTTAAACTGATTTCCTTTGCCTATATTTTGATGCCTCTTTTACTGTACTTGTAGAGTTTTGTTTCAAATGACATAGGTATTAGCATATAAATTTCTACACACATTTACCTCTTGCGACGTGCTAAAATTCATTTTCATTAGGCGGAAACCGCGGTGCACATTCATCAGCAACTACTGGGGGCCAGTAGAAAGTGTGCATTGGACCAAGTAACCTCTTGTCTGTTAACAGGCCAGGTCGTTTGTAAAATAAGAAAGAAAAGAATAATGCAGAGGAGGGGAAGAAAAAAGTGGGGGGTGTTACCACAAACAAGGCTACATTTTACACGCACTAGCAGCGAGAAGGGGGCTATTAGAGGAGTAATGGCCTCATCCCCCCCCTCACTAGTACACTCGGTCGGTAATGTAGGTTCCTGCTACTGATGGACATCCCTGTGTTACAGTTCCTTAATGATTCGCTGTTTTGAAATGTACGCACCTCTCTACATGGGCTAGAAGTCATCCTCACCCAGTTAAAACTCAGTACTTTGACTTATCACTCTTAAAAAAGCTGAACTTAACACGTCGCGTTCATCTTTTGTGTGGCCTTCCCGCTACACATTTAATGGACTCTGTGATGTTTGCCGGGCTTTTTAGTCATAAAATCAAAGGTTAGGTGTTAAAACGATGTATAGGGCTAAATAAATATCACATAAATGCTTTTGAAGTAAAGTTGCTTTAAAATAAAAGAAAGAACATCAAGACTTTGACTTAAATAATTGAAGGGTACAGGGCAAAAACTTTTGTAAAACCCTATAATGAGACCATAGCAAGAAAGGGAGCTTATGAAGTTGCATCAATGTTTTTTTTTTTTTCTCCATCACCTGTAGCCATCAGTTCAAAATTTACAATTTTTTTTGTGGTTCTGCTCCGGCAAAAATAAAAGTTATGCCATTTTTCGCCTCATTCATGCTATGGTTCATAAGTACAACATATTTGAAGCAGTAAAAATGACTTTTCTCATCAGCGTCCACAGTTTTATGGAATATAGCAAAGCTATAGATTTAATAAAAACAAAAACATGCTGAAATATTTAACTAATAGTGAGGCATCTACTAAGGCATCACAGGTCATGGATACATGATATATGAGATGAAATAAATTGGGAAAGATTTTTTATATAGGAAGGAAACGTTCCATGCCTAAGTTTAGGGTACCTCCCCGGCATTTGCCATTAATGAGGACGGAGAAAATCCTAGAAAAAATCTCAGTCAGCGAGGACGGTCCTGGCAGAAATCTAACTCCCGAGTTTCCACTCACGAGTCTACGCCTTGACGATCTGGGCTACCTTTGGCGGTAGCGAATGGAATGAGTCCCTTAGATGCCGCACGAAATCTTTCTCCTTTCAATATCATTGAGTGTTCCCCGGATATTTTTAAATTTCTTAATAAAGAATACAGATACACTTGTCCAATGAAGAAAAAAGAAATACGAGAAATTGTAGCTTACAGAACTCTTCTAGAACTATAACCAGTCGAATAACTTGCAACGACAATACTTGAAGAGAATCTGTTCGGAAAATGCTGAGCTCCTATTTTTCAAGGTTATTTGTAGTAGACAATGAATAATTTTGTTTGAATGATCGTTTTCAAACGTATTTCATTAATGTTGGTATTTTCCTTAACAATTATTTAGTGTAATTCGGTACATAAGTGGCTTTGATTGGTTTTATACCCAAGTGTGTGCCCTTTCACTTTTATTGTTAATTAACATGAACAAACAATACACGACACTTATTTCAAAAGAAGGATCTATTAGAAAACCAACTTAATACTTATTCTATAAAAACATTTCTATATATTTTATGTCTACAGACACCACATTATCCCAGCATACACTCCGGTAGGCAGTACGCGCATGTCAACTCATATGTATGCTCTTTAAAAGTTAAGCCTCTGGTTGTATGCGCAGACGAAGCATGAAAGTTTTCCATTCCTTGGCACCTGTGCGGCAAAATGACGTTTAGTACTTTGATCGGACTGTACTGACTTGTTACAGATGGAGGGGGATATTGCAATACTTCAGCCTTGTCAAGCGCTGACCATTTGTACCTACCCATTCTGTGGGGGCATTGCAAGGAGGAAGGAACGGCGTGAAGGATATACCGGGCGTGCAAGAGATGCGGACATATCATTGTTTCTAGACAGAACATCTCTTTGCGAGCGTAGCCCCTTCCTCCAAGTATATGGTGCCCTCAGAAAGGCCTCGTCCATGCAGGCGAAAAGGCACAACTCTTTCCAAATTGCAAGCCACCGTCACGCTGAACCGGGCCACCTCGCACTGGAATTTTTGACTCTGTAACAGAAACAACTGAATGAAATTATGAAATCGCAAAGCAGAAAGTTTGTGGGAAGGAAAGGTCCATGCCAACATTCGCTTAAGCGACCAGGCAAAAACACAAGCTCACAATTTCTGGCCCCAGGAGATTTGTACCTGGTACCTCCAAATTGCAAGTCGCAAGTATTACCACCTGAAGGGATCTCGTTGGGACCGTCGATCGATTGAGTGAATTTTCTGTTAGCATCAAATTCACATATTTTATCATTATCATATAGGATAGCTCATTATTTGTCTAGGAATTAGTTTACGTTCCGCGGATGAGAGATCTTTGTTGCCGAAAGCGCAAGTACCGTGCCCTCTCGGTTGCACGCCAAACTGATCACTCTGTATTAAATTGATGGTGGAATTTATGTTAACTTCAGAATGCCTTTATTTTGAGTATATCAGCTACTATCTGTTTTTTCTATAATTTTTCTTTTTTTTTTCTAATACTTCCAAAAACAACATGCATATAAATTTCTGGTTTTACCAAAATCGTATCAATTTAATTACTTTTTAATCTCTTCATCCTATACCAAAGACTATAGTAAGTTGGAAGGAATATTAAAACTTAATATTAAACTATTTTGCAGCAACAGTGTCCACGCGTAGCACAAAAGGAATTGTTAGTACAGATCACTTAAGTTGGTAGTGCTGTCGGGTATTAGGAAAGGATAAATAAATTTGTTGAACTACAATACAAGCTACGCGATTTTATTTACGCTTTTATTAAAAATAAAAGTTTGTTGATTTTGTGAAGTTATTAGAAAAGGGTATAAATTGTGCAGGTATTAATTAATTTAATTTAAAATCTCTAAAACCAAAAAGCTTTAAAATTTAAAAATTAATTTAAACTAAGTACTCATAAACATAAAATTTATTTTGATTTTAAACAAATCTTTGCAATTCTTTGTAACATGTGATAGATGTAGAGTGGAAGAGCATTTGCTATCCAAAACGAAGGGTTATTCTACTTGTACGTAAAAATGAGAGAAAAAATACGTTTAATGTGATATTTGACAGATATGATGGATAATATTATCATAGTTGATACATTTAGAGTGCAATAATGGATTAGGTTACAAGAAGAAGAGCAATATTTGTACTTATTATATAATCTAATGATTACGATTTAAATTCTGCTTAAATATCAATGATAATCTGCCCTGGCATCATTCAATGAACGAAAGGGGCAAATGTTTATGGGAGTTTCAGTAAATACTGAAGTAACTAGTGGTTAAAGGAAATTTACTTTTTATTTTTATTCTGCAATATTTGCATACTGATATCTTGTTTCTACATCAGGACATAATACTTCAGATTTGTTTTACTTATTCCTCCTACATTTTTCAATAAATTTCAAATACAATTTAATTTCTATAGATTTTAAAATGTACAGTACTAATTCTATAAATAAACCGGTACTGGAATCCAGCACTACGGCTATTTTATCCATGATTTATAATTACCAGTAGCAATTATTACATTTAAAATGAATTAATTTACAATTTTTATCCTATTTAATATCTACAATCTTCCGCTCGATATCCGGGCTGCTCCCCAACGGAGTTCCTGGCATCAGCACCTGGACATAATGGAGTTGCTGCCGGTCTCAAGCAGCAGCTATGCTGGACCATGGTGTGTTGACAGTGTAGTTTCCTCTCTTCTCTTCTTTCCTTGATCTCTGTCTACTTCTTCTTCTCTCAACTGCTTCCTTTCCCCCGAAAACTGCCATTATTCCTTTCTTCTGTCAATTCTGCTCTCTTCTAATTCAAATTGGGCGTTATCTTCTTTATCATCTTTTTCTTCAACTAATTTTACTTGTTAATATCTTTCTTGTCTTTTCCTGATTCTCTGGGATCTTCTAGGAAAATGGACGATTTTTCACCGCTCTCTTGTTTGTTTTTTGCTGTTTTTATACTCTTCTGCCATTTTGCATGATATTTTATTTGTTAGTTCATTCAATGCCCTAAAATCATCTTCGTCTCTCATGATGTTCCAGATGCGTTTCCCTGCAAGTAGTCGACTTTTCTCTGCTACAATTGACTGGTATTTAGGGCATTCAAATGAGACATGTTCCGGTGTATCGATCACGTTACAAACCGCACATGTTTAGTTTGCTTGTAATTTAAATCTTTGCAAATATGAGCAATATGGACCGTATCTTGTTAAATAATGTACTAAACCCTTATTGAGATGAATGTGCTTAAATTGTAATCTTTCCTTTGTGGATGGGAAGATTTTACGCACTCTTTTATCTTCTTTTATTTCATTCCATTCTCGTTGCCATATTTGTAATAAAGACTTTTTTATTTCTACACTTTTTACCAGTAATGTCCGTTATTTTTGAGTTATTTTGTTTTTAAACCAATAATCGAACTAAATAATCAATTGGTCATATACCCAATATTACTAACAGTCCCATTGTTGGGGAAGTGGAAAATGCCTCTGTGCATCTGAATAAAACTTTCCTTCGGGAGTTCTTTAAAGTACGTATAAAATATATCTCGCGTGTATTTTCTCCCCAAACTCCCCCTCCATTGTATAATATGGCAGCCAAGATGCTATTATGATGGATTTTTTATTCCGTTAGCTTGTATAATGAAATATTTCTGTCCAATATTGGCCAACGTAAAAATAACTTTTTCTGCTCTAGTTGTTGTATTTTCTACATGTTTCTTAAAATTTAATTTTTCATCCAAATAGATACCTAGTGGTAAAAGGAAAGTATGCTAACAATAGATAAACGTTTTCGTGAACTCGTGGGTTAGAGAAGGGACTGCTAGTACAGAAAATGCAATTAAACAGTGCTGCCAAATGTAGTGATGAAATAATTTGTATCGTAAAAGTATAAGATAAGTAGAAAGTGTATTTTAGGTTCGAAAATGCTGACGAAGCAAACTGGATAGTAATGAATGTACCTGGATTGGGGGGTTGTACACAAATTATAAACTCAATGCAAACTGCATTCTCTGAATTGGTAAAAAGTTTTTTTTTTTTTCCTCTCTCTCTCTCTCTAGCTTATATTTTAACTGAATATTCGTTCAGCATTTGCATCTGTGAAGCAAATAAAACGCTCCAAGCTCCTTTCCAGTTACATTTCGCCAACAGGTGGACGGCTCGGCTTGGAGAGGGTCAAGGAGGCACAGACGCTTGGAGTGTTGACGCAGTATGTCATAGACCTGATCGTGACGTACGATATTTTCCTGTTATCTTTTCTTCAACCGGTGTTCTGTTCGACGTTCTCTAACTCTTCTCCTCTCTTACTTGAGAGCATACTTTTCCATCACACATTAATATTCCATTTTAGAAATTGTATTTCTGCTGAAAGAAGAAATAAAATAGGAATATATAACAGAAACAATAAGCCAATGCAGAAAGATAGGGAGAAAAGGAGGTTTTCTTTTAATACTTCTATTTTTATGCATTAATTTTTTTTTGTCTTCCATTTTAAACATTTTTATTTTCCTGTGCTAATTATTTTCTTTCCTATTTTTCTCCTGTCTTCTGTTATATTTTTATCTCATTTGCAACGGAATCGCTTATCTTGTAAATAAAACTGTAGAAATGAAGGATAGAAAAATAATTATTCTTTGTTTAATTTTGCAACCGTACCCGTAAAACCTATATATGTGCTTGCGTCCTTTAAAGCTTTAGCAGTCACAATTTTTGTTTTTTCTCGACGAAACTCGGCATATAATCATCAATTAATAAACGATTCGTCGAGTAAGTTAACCAGCAAAATTAAACATTTGGGAGTGGTTGTTAACCTAAAGGGGGGGGGGGGAAAGGAAAGAAAAAGAAAAGAAAAAGAAGAAGAAAAAAAATTGAAGCAGTCGCAATTTTTTACTTTAGCTTAACGAAACTCAGTAAATTTCGTTAAAATAAATTAATAAAATTATTTTTCGAAAATCATGGTAATCGGACCTTTAGGAGGGGGTATGCCTGAAAACCTTTTGGGGGTTAAAGCGAAATTTTAAAATCGCTCTAGCGGCTGCAATTGTAAATGCTTTTCTTAAAGGAAATCGGTATATGCCACTGAAATAGTTTTCGAAAATCAGTGAAATCGTACTATTAGGAGGGGTGATTTAACTTGAAATCCAAAATTTAAAAAGCGCTCTATATGATTTTTCGCAACGGAATTCTATATATGCCATTTAAATAGAATAAGAAAATTATCTTCTATCAGGGAAATCGGACCATTAGGAGAGGGGATTACATGCAACACAAAAATTTAAAAATCACTTTAGCGGCATATGCTTTTCGCAATGAAACTCTCTGTGTGTCATTTAAATAGAATAAGAAAGTCGTTTCTCAAAATCAGGATAATCGAGCCATTAGGAGATAGAGAGTTACCTGAAACCAAAAAGTTATCACATTTTTATTTCTCTCTCTCTCTCTCTCCCTCTCCCTGAAAGAGGAAATAAAGAAATAAGGCAAAGCAAGCATTTAATCAATAAATGATTACACCATTATCGTTTTTCATTTGTTTTATTTATAAATGCATTTTATTATTTTTTAAAAATTAGTTCTTTACTTGTACTTTCTTGTTCTGTATATAGTATTTAGAACTTATCTAATTTATTAATTCCATCTTTTTAATATCTTATTCAAATATTATATTAGAAACACTGATTTTAGGCATTTTTTTTTAATTTTCATCCCCTTCACTAACTTACTTTTTGTTCAAATGAGGGCTAGATTACTTATGAAATATATTTTACATAGCGCCTTTCTTATATCAGCTGTGTTACTTGAAACATGCTGTTAATGTAAGATCAACCGCCACGGGTGGCCGAGGTCGTTAAGGCGCGGACTCGTGAGCGGGAGGTCTGGGGTTCGAATCCTGCCAGGACCGTCCTCCCTAACTGAGGTTTTTTCCAGGTTTTCCTCAGTCCTCATAAATGGTAAATGCCGGGGAGGAACCCTAAACTTAGGCCTGGAATGTTTCCTTCGTTAAAAATCCTTTCCCAATATATCATTTCATCTCATGTATCATCAGTGTTCACCGCCTGTGGTGCCTCTGTAGTAAAAACGGGCGTTAAACATCATTCCCCCCCAAAAAAAAATATACAAAGTATATTTGGAAAATAACTTTAGTGTATTATTTTCTTCGGCGTTAAAGTTTTGTATCAAATGAATATTTGATCCTAAGTATTTTCCCTTCTAAATTATAAGTTTTTTGTTTTATTAATTTTTTTCTTTATTTACGGACGCTCTTTAACATCTCAGATCATCAGCGTATCATTCAATTCAAGGCGTGAAACGGCCGACAAATTTTGCTCAGAGACCTCTTCTTTCAGGCTTGAGGTTCTTTTTCATGCCGTAAATGTACGACACGGAACCCACGGCTTTACTTCCGTTCCGAAGGAATCCATACTTAGGATTTTTAGGCCCGAAAAAATCCATCGGTCCTGGCCGGGATCGAACCCGCGATCTTGGGTTTAGGAGGCAAGTATGATTACCACTACACCACCAGGACCGACTAAATTATACGTAATTCATAATCTGTCATATTGTAAATCTGTTTTAAATATGCTTCTCCTGTGAAGTTTGCGATTTTGACTTATGTGCTTTCCTAAATTCTAGGCAAGGATTGCCACGCTGGGGCGAGATCACTGGTCCGCTTATCGATATTGAAAATTTATTCACAAATTTATACTGTATTTCTTCCTTATGTATATTAGCTCCATCAAAATCAACGGAGTCGGTCCTGTGGTGTAGTGGTTACCATACTTGCCTCCTACACCCAAGAACGTGGGTTCGAACCCGGCCAGGACCGATGGATTTTTTCGGGCGTAAAAATCGTAAGTATGGCTTCCTTCGGAAGGGAAGTAAAGCCGTGTCTCCCGTGTCGTACATTTACGGCACGAAAAAGAACCTCAAGCCTGAAAAAGAGGCCTCTGAGCAAAATTTGTCGGCCGTTTCACGCCCTTAGTTGAATGGGATGCTGATGACCTGAGAGTGTCCATAAATAAATCAATCAAAAAAAAAAAAAAAATCAACGGGCCTCGATTTTCGAAAACATTATAAACCGGTTATGCATGCGGCTGTGTCTACTCAACAACATGAAACAAAGAAAGAAGATAGCCTAGGCCAGAAGGACCAACTTTATGCAAAAAAAATGGCCAATGAGGTCTCCAGAATATGTGGATTTGGATTTGAAAAATTCGCGATTAATATACTGTTAAGGTTTTGCTCTAGTTAACATTTCAAAATCATGCCCACAGAGTGAATCCTTTAGCAAGTAGTAAGTATCAAACACTTCACATTCAAATTACTGCAAGAGCTGATTGGCTGTGTGTGCTTCGTGCTACAGAAGCGCGGCTTTTTATCCGATTACTGGCTTTAATTCAGCGTCAGAAGTTTACTTTATCTCCAACGGCTCAAAGGCCTTTTTGCTGCTCACTGACATCTTCCTTTTCGTGTTTCGAAAAAGCTTTGATAACGCATTTCAACCAAATATTTAACTTTATACTCCAGTTTTAATTTTTCAAACACGTTTAAGAGTTTTGTGTAACTAAAAAGATTGATTACATTAAGAACACCTTTAAAATATTCTCCGTATAAAAACCGTTTCCATATTATAGCCAGATGAACAAAATGATGTGCTTTTATCAGATTTTAGCATAATACTAAAATCCTATAAATATTTTGGATGAGGAAGGACAATATGGCCTACCGAAATTTGTAAAGCAAAATATCCTGTTGAACATGGAAGATAATACTACTTCAATAGTTCCTGAAGAAGATAGAGGAGTACAGAAAAAGAATTTCTTGTAAAGCATCATTTTCACTCATGCTGAGGTGAACAAGATTGAGGAGTTAGTGTGAAAGTTTATACAAACTTTATCAAAAGCAATTTCATAAAGCTCCATTAACAAAATGTACAATAATAACAATTTTTTTCTCCATCAATGAGTTTACCATTTTATTTGTGAAGACAGCCGCAAGTACAGTGTTTCAAAACCTGGAATCATTCACCAAGGTGATACTTGCATTGGGACGATTTGAGTTCTCTGGAAAGAAAATGTGACCACTGCAGAAACCCAAGACGATTGATGGCCGTATGAACATTCACTGAAAACCGTTCATTAGATGGAAGGCTGGACACGAGGGCGCCAATCAAGTGATCAGTTAGTTCCGGAAAGAAAGTTCAGCAAATGTTGTATAGATAAAGGTGAGAACAAGTGGTCACATTCTTAGAAATGGAGACAGGCACGGGGTTTTCCAGGAATGCCCTGCAGCGGGTCATGCAGAGCTATCTTCAAGTGTGAAAGGTGTCAGCCAGTTGGACACACAAACTCTTGACTGCAGATTAAAAGCATTCTTGCCCCTATATTTGGTTTGTATTTTCATGAATGTAAATGTCTTATGAGTTTGAAGATATCTCTTTACTTATGCCCTTCCTTACTTCCTGTATATATCGACATAAGCCTTAAGGTAAGTTCTGCTTGAAGAAAAACTCTTCCAATTATTACAGAATAATAAATCGGCAACTGTTTGGCAACTGCATGAGTTTTCAAAGACCGAAAATAATTTAAAGAAAAGGTAATTAATATTTATTTTAATTCATAAATCTATACGTTCCTAAATAAAAGGTTAACCTTCAATATAGCAAAAGAAACATAGATTGAAAGCATTTAATTTAGATCTTTTGGTCCTAAAAGGTCAAGAAATAGACAAGAATATCTTAAACTTTGTTGGGGACTATATCCACTTGTATGACACCAAGCAATAGCGTGTCTAAGGTTTTAATGGTTCCGTATTTTACATGTTTTTATCGTAAATTCACAGATAAACGTTATCTTTAGAAAATAGCAAACGATTAAAAAATTTGTAAGCACATACAGAAAACTGGGCCATTTCGGTCACTTATGTTTAGCAAGTAGGCTACAGAACCACAAAGCAAACTGCAAACAAGTTTTATGTGCTCGAGTGATTGTTAAACTTGAACCCGCGAGCTACAATTTGGAAGCATCTTACTGAAAATAAACAAACAAAAAAAGGCTTTTTACATAACCGGTCAACGTCTGGATCCAGGAACTGTACGGTCAAGGGCCCGTTATAAACCAAGATCAGGGCCAAAAGCTCTTCAGTTGCCTGTTCCCATTCAGCATGAGCGCTCCGATTCGTCTGGTCTGTGCTCTCGCGGCGTTCTGCGCTTGCGCTGCTGCTCATAACTTCCAAGATCCATATTACAGTAAGTGTAAAATTCAAAATGCCTCTGAAATTAGAAAGTTTAACATTTTTAAATTAGCAAACTAAGTGCTTTCGCATAACGGAGTATGTAGACTTTATATTTGCACGCGTTTTATTTAAATACAGATTCACTAGGCGTGTTATAAATTATTCGACCTATTTTGTTAATTCTTAGCTTAATTTTTGGCAATTTTTATACTTAAATACTATCTTAAGAAAACCACATTCAAAATGCATTTATTTGTATATCATTTATGAATTGGAATAATGTTTAACGCCCGTTTTTATTACTGAGGCACCACAGGCGGTGAACACTGGTGATACATGATATGAAGACTGAGGAAAACCTGAAAAAAAAACCTCAATCAGGGAGGACAATCCTGGCGGGATTCGAACCCCAGACGTCCCGCTCATGAGTCCGCGCCTTAACGACCTTGTGGTGGTATATGACTTATGAAAAGACTTTTTATTAATATGAGGTGTAGTGTAGTAGCTTTATTTTTAATGAAAAACTAAACTTTTTTACAAGTCTCAAATACTAGTCTATATAGCATTTAATAAAATGTTCACTTCGAAATTGCAATTTGTTAAATCCTTGATTCTATCTCCGGGATGAGTTTTTAGCCATATTTCCATATTTATCTACTGAATTTCTTTTCTAAAAGACTATACAAATAATAAAATAAAATAAAACTTGTAATACTACATTCAGGTACCCTATTTTCTACACCGGAACGTACATTCTAGAACTTTAATTCTATATTTGAAAAATTAATTATTATTATTAAAATCTAAAAACTAACTAAAATAAGAAGCGATTAAAATTAAGCATCTACTTTAACGTATATAATAAAACATACACATAAACTAAATTGTAAATCCCCATACATGCTGGAAGCCAGGCATTGACCTACAGCTGTTAACACCTGTTAGAACAAAAATACAAATTACAAATCAACACTATTATTTACTTACTAAATTGAAACAAAAGCTGTTCCACCTGTTTCCGGTGAAAATGTGTACTGGTATCCTGTACAATTATAAATGATCTTAAATTTTTTTCTTCTAAATCGCAAATAAGTTACATAACTATAATCCATTTCTTGTTAATTATATATAAAACAAATGTAACTATATACTGTACAATTTGTACCCTAATACCTAACTATTTCAGTAAATTAGCTCCCCATTTTTATTTATTATTAATATTCAATAAATATTGTTAATTATTAATCATAACCATTTAAAAATAGTTTACTTTTATTAATAAATAAACATCTTATAACTCTTATCAAATTTAATATTTCTGACTTAAATGGCTTTACATTGTTTATGTAACTGTTATAGATAATAGATAACATGTAATATTTGAGTTACAGTCTCCTGAGGGCAGCTGCTTATGTATTTGCAAAATATACCCTCCGCAAACGTAAAAAGGAAGCTAGAGGGTGGCTCGCGTAAAAGAATTTTAATTTTAGTGTTTATATTTTTACTGAAAGCATAAATTGATTTATTTGAAGCTGATGATAATGAACACTAACCTGCGTTATGAGAGATGCTGAAACATAAACGCGCTGTGTCGGCCCATAACTCAAATAACCTCACTAACAAGTAGTGATCGTTATATTTTATCCCTAAAACTTGGTCACTGCATACAAATGAGGGAATATAACATTTAGATTCTTTCAGTTTATTTTATTTAGAAGCATTATGTGTTGCAAATTCAACAAAACATTATTGAAGATTAAAGCATTAGTTTTACATACACAAAAGTTACTCTCTCGCCAAAAAATGAACAAACAAATAAAAATGAAATAATAATACAACTAAATAAATAAAAATAAAAATTACTTTTATATAAAATATTGTATATTAGCGCTTTAGTTTTTGTATTTCTCTCATTCTTGCTTTATATACATATATACTTTTTAAAGTTAAAATTAAAGATCTTCCATGTATACGATGACCTACGAAGAAATATGTGCAATTATGGGAAACATCATGTCTTTTGTTTCTATTAGCTTTAACTCACTCGACATGTGATCAACTGAAACAGTTGCATAACCGCATGCCCGTTTTTATTGCTTATTAACTGTATTCTGTTTCTTCATGAAGTCCACCACACATATTTCATTTCGATAGTGAAGAAAATGCGAAATAAAGTTTGTCAAATTGAGTGACACAAGAAATCAAACGTAGAACCTTTTAATTGCTAATGTCAAGCTTTATTGTTGAACAAAATTGTACTTTTTGTGAACAAAAATCAAAACTGTATTAAAGGCATTAGAAATTACCTATAAATTCTACAGGATGTCTGACAAATCCGTCATATTGAGCGAAATCACATAACACGTTAAATAAGTTCAAGTGCCGATTGCGGCAAATCGGCAAGTTCCTCCGCAGTCTTGAATTTCTCCAATAATCGAACACACTGCTTTGCTGCGCTGTTCGTCCTACTGACATCTTGAACTTTTCAGCCACCGTTCTATCAGACCGACTTTCACGTACGCACAGTAAAATTACCTCCAAGTGTTCGTCTTTTGTCCGCAAGATTCAACTGAAACAACAAGAGTTCGGCTTCACGTATGATGTGAGACTTTAAAGAATAAATCTATAGGTACTTGGTTTGAAGGTTTAAAAAGCTATACATTTTAATTTTTATAGATCAACTGCTTGATGACTACTTCAACGCTTACAACGAGGCGTTGCAGTGGCGTGAAGAACGCGAACTGGAGGAAGGACGTAATGAAACCTGCAAGCACGATCACCATAAACATCACCACCATAAGCGTCACGTACGTAGAAAATTATCTTGCATTAACTCTGCACAACTTCTAGTGCAAAAAGGTTACTCAACGTAGCATATATATAATCTCTTTAGCAGTGTTTTACTGCAGGCAGTATAAGGAAAGTTAAACATTTGAAACAAAATAACAATTAAAATATTTATAGTTAAATGCAAATTCATAATTTTAAACTTCAAATTTCTAAAGAGTGTCAGAAGTCGATATTTCTGTTTAACAATATGAGAGTGGGCATTAGGCTGAATTTTATGTGCGTTCAATACAATTCTCTGCACTGGAGTACACTTTACCCAGCAGTGTGGTGCTGTAACCCACTGTAAAAAATGAACACTCCTGGATTTTCATCACAATTGCATGACTGCTCATAACACTCTTATGCTTTACTGCTCCATACTTACAAATGTACAAGTGATTTTTTGTTGTTCGGTTCCACAGCAGCATTATCATAAGTATCGGGCTCTGGTAATTTGTACAAACTTCTCTGCAAGTGTACGAATATTCGTAACCTCAAATATTAGCACAAAAGTTATTATCTTTTTAATGATTTTTGGAGTCAGTTGATCCAAGTGTGCCAAGTATTGGTGAAAGTGATGATAATGATGATTAGGAACATGTATAGAAAAAGAATAAATAATATTTGTGTTCAATGATAAAGTTACGGCTTATGACTGATATTGACGTTTCCTGTTTCAAATTCATACATCAGACCACATCTTAGTTAATATGTTTTTAAGGTTCTTGCTATTAATTTCTTTTCATTCTTCATTCTCTTTAAAAATAATATATTTGAAAATTTTCCCAGTTTTTGGCTTATAATGAGAATGTGATTTTCAAGTAATATAAACAAATAAATAAATAAATACAACAAAACCAATGGACTAGTAAAATAAATGACCGAAAGTATTCGGGAAGCTCGATTCCTCTGCCATCTCTCGATGACTGAAATTGATGCTCCTAAATCTCAAAGTCGATTATTACGCTTGAATATCGATAAATACATAACGAAGTATTTGTAACTTTATCAGTGTTGTATTTCTTTTGTGGAATAGAAACTTACAAGACAATACTTTACAAGAACATTCAGTAATACACTTGCATGTATTACACAGTGCCTAGAGGTTTTAAACACGTTTAATTCAACGGTTTGTGCAGAGCGAAACAAGATGACACATTTTCAGTTATCCATTTCACTAAGGGTTTTCATATATACAGAGTATGCATGAAATGACGCAAATTAGTGAAAAGTTTGAAGCAGAAGTTGATAATTGAAACATCACATTTCAATTGATTTGTTACGAAATCTGTTTTTGATATTAGAGAATTAGAAATATTCATCGTATATAATGGAAGCATACTGCAATAATTGTATTAGAGATACGCTATGTTTGCTGCCTTTTCTTTAAATTTCAGCACTCCTAAAGTGGACAGAAATCAAACTGGATTTCGCTTATTTTTATTTCAGCCATGTTGTGGAAACTTCAGCATTGATCTTTCCGGAAAAAAAATGGACATCCTTACGGAATGTACGGATAAAGTGAAAAACAAAACCAAGGCTCTAATAGGGGGTAAGTGAGTAGAATATGCAGGCTCTGGTATTTGTAGAGACATTTGAATGGAATTATTATTTTCATGTTTGACGAGCAACGCTTCCGTTCATGAGGAATTAGAGAGTATCTCTCTAAAGAGTTGTAATAAAGTGAGTTTGCGAGCAGACAGGTTAATCAGATGATTGTAGGGGCAGCAATTCAGACTGCTATCTTTTTAAAACATATTACTCCTTAAACATGTGCTTGCTTGGTTTTTCTGTGTGTAAATTTGCACATAGGAAAACCTATTGCCCTACAATGCTCAAAAAGTATGTTTGTAATGTTTTGCATTCAAGAAGTGTCTCTCCAACTGAGGACATTTTACAAAAACAACCACCGTCTTTTTTATTATTTATTTTTCTGTAAAACTCCAAAAACGACTCCAATCAGGTACAATAGATATCAGAAAAAATTCCAGTTGTACAATGCAATTTTTGCCATTATCGTTTCCAAAACAAAAGTTACTTTTGTTAGTTTAAACGGATTAATTTTATTTTATTCAAACTTTTGTATTAACTGGCTTTCTTGTCTGTTCGGGTGGAATTTTGTTATTAATTTTTCATGCTCTTCTAAACGAGATACAGGCTTTAAAATTTGCATATAGGTCAGAAATGGATGACAATACAATATAATATGGTAATTATCATGGTTCACTGGTTCCACGGTTCAAAAATACGCTTCCGCAATTTTGAAAGTAAAGCAGCACAATATCAAACACAAAAAATTTAAATAATGTAAGATTGAATAGTAAGAACACATTTCTGTAGTTTCGTTAATAACGCATAAAAATATAAAATTTATATAAAGCTTTATTTAAAAATAAGAACAGTTGCTATGATGACTGTATTATATTTATCAATACAATAAATAAGTTATAGTGAAACTTGATTTATATTTAATTTCAATTAAATTTATTTGAATCTAAAATGATTAGAATTCTTTTTGTTATATTTTGATAACAATACAGTCACCATGTCGACTATTCAAATAAACAACAGCGATGTCGAACGCGCAAATTCCAAGAAACGCATGGCTCAAGCGCGATCAACTGAGACGGTGGAAAAACGTTCTTCTCGACTCGCTAATGACACGCAACGACATGCTAAATATTTTGATAATACAGTCGCCCTGGCAACTTTTCAAATAAAAACATCAAATTTAAATCCTCATAATTAAATCCTTACAAATAACATTTAGTAAATCTGATTTCTATTACATAAATTCAATTGTGCTAATGTGTATTAATAATGTATTAATAATTTCAACTGTGTAAATAAGTAGCGAATGAGTATTATATTTAATATAATATAATGGGTTACATATATTATCAAAGATTTTGACTTCTATGTTGAGGATCTGATACAAATGTATTTAATACTGAAATAAAAATTTTCAAATTTAACTTTGTGTTTTCTGTACTTTGTTTTTAATTAAAAAAAACAACAATTAATCAGCTGTTTCGATATACCAATGGAGTACATAAAACAATTTTCTGTTTTAGATGTGATCAAAAGAAAATAAAATGAACTAAATCTAAAAGTTGCTAAATTTTTGTCATTATTTAATCAAGATGTCTAATACTGATTGCAAAATTACGTGCACACAAGACTAAAAAGTAGAAAATAATTTAAATATTTTTTTTAAAGAAAAACACGTTTTTATTATAATTATTAATGAACTAAAAAGTATAAAATAATTCAACCTAGCCAAGTACAGATTTATAGTCCCATGCAAATTCATAATCTCATAAGCTTTTTAGAAAAATTCTTCCAAACGAAAAAACGTGAGGCGCATGCAATAGATAAGATTAATAACTGTTAAGGGTATTTATAGTTTAAAAGGTTCAGACAAACTATTGCATGCGCCCTACGTTTTTCGTTTAGTAATATTGCTGACTTTAAATACCAGTGCAATTTGAAATAATTTGGGGAACCAGTTGACTTAAATATGTGAAGTACTGAAAGTTATGATAATGAGAGTATGCATGAAAATAATAATTCAATATAATGAAATGTTATGTTAAGTGCTGTTACTTGGGACTGACGTTGGCCTTTACTGTTTTAAAGGAATTTACCCAGCGTATGAATTAATGCTGAGGATCTCTACATTAAAATAGTTTAGTTCCTTGCTGATTCTCTTTTAAACGAGTATGATAAGTTATCGGGCGCAAACATAAGTTCGAGCTTTGTTTGTACCACCTCTTAGCTAAAATATATGCATGTAAACATAAGAGTATCATCTCAAAGTGGAATATTTGCTTAAATGTTGACAGTTACATAATAAGGTATTTGAATTGTCATTATTTATGAGATATCAGACTATTATTGTAGGAATGATGATTATGATTGTTCTAAAAGTATATATTTTTTAATTAAGGAGTGGAAAAAACCTAATTCAAAGCATAGTTATTCTTCCATCTTGCTGTTTTACGATTTCAATTGTCATTTTTTTACTAATACTCTAGTAGTAGTAATGTACATTTATTGGTCGTTCTTTACAACATCATTCGTACGGGTTTTTAACTGTATTATTCTTCTCACACACAGATGTTTATAGAAAAGGAATTTTCATTTAAAATTATCATCACCTAAATACACACTCACACACTTATATACTCCCACTTGCTCACGCAAAATCTCTGACAACACCTCTTGCAGTTGTTGTACACTCTTTTATGGAACACAAAGTCATGACTGCATGCTGTACAAGGACTTGTAATTTATTAGATCATACGTTTTTGGAATAGAACACAGAAATGCAAATATTTTCATTTGCGTAACTTTACACTCAACAATTATTTGTGGGTCTGAAATATGTTTAAAAAAATTGATTTTTATATCATTTAAAATCTTCTACATTTTATTTATTTTCATAGTTCTACTGAAAAATCAAAAATAAAATGGAAAAGAGTTGTCTTTGTAATAATATCTTCAAAATATTGGGATGATAACAATAGATCAGCGCACATTTATTCATCAATCAATCAATCAACCCAGTAATCTGTGTGCGATATATTTTGTTGTTTACAGGTATCTTGTATTAGAGCGCATGCTGCTTTTTGGATAATGATAGAGTAAATATATTTCAATGTAACAATTGAACGCATTTTTAATTAAGTGGGAAATTTCACTATGTAGACAAGAAATATATTTTGAGTTTTATGAATACCAGTTTGGGACGGGCATGCTATTGCTATTAAGTATTATTATTGTTTTTTTTTTTCAGAGGAGGATATAAAAGACCCTTTCAATTGCACCCAGCTTACTCTGAAAAAGGAAAAGATTGTGGTAAGGTTTTACTTAGAATAAAGTATAAACACTCTCTAAAATTTTATTGTTAATTTTATTTCATTGGTTCATTTTCTGTTTCTTTCATTATATCTTCTTCCTCTTTTATTTCCTCACTATCCCCTCCTTGTACATTTTAATTTTAACGCTCATCAAATCGCCGAAATTCATTTATTGTTAAATTTTCTTTTAAATGTGGGAAGCATTTTTAAAAACTCAAAATTTTAGGAAGTGTTATGTTTTCATGTCCCTTCTACTTCGTGTGTTTCAGTGCATTGCTGAATGTGTTGGTACTTCATTTGGTTTGGTAAGTACAAAATAATTTTACATAATATTTCTAACACACAAATTTTACAATTATTATTATTTTTTTATTCCAAAGTGATTTTTGCTTGGTGTTAAATCGTAGTATAGGCCAATTTTTAAGTTGGGGAAATTTCTAAGGAATGGTTGATTTATTTTCCTTTCTGACTAAAAATTAGATATTCAGAATAGAGATATTAGTTCTATGTTGTTTTTAAGCTAGGAAATTCAATTCCTTTCTAACTAATATATATGTTTACAAATTAAAATATATGAGTTGATAGATGTTGTATAACTATGTTGTATTGACCGAACATTTATTTATAGTAGGTGTTCTTGCTTGTCTCTATAAGTTGTTGCACATATAATAATGAAACTATCATGACAAAGTAAGCACTATTATAAATTTGGAGTAGTATTTATTTCTCTCACATCACGTACATATTTTTTTAAATACAAAATAGACACAAATAAAAAAAACATTACTTTTAAATATAACAAGTAGGAACAGTGCCTTGGGAAATTCCAGAAGGCACTAACTCCACTCAAAATTTATTTCAATTTGATTGGCTCAGTCCCCGAGTCTCCGTTTCATCAACAGCTACTTACTGGAATATCCAGGGGACCCGGCTTCGATCCAACCAAAAACAAAACACAGCATTAAAAGTAATTTATACATTCAATACAATATTAAGTTATATTTCCTACAATACTAAACTTTCCTTCTGTTTTAATTAAAACCCATTAGAACAAATTTCTATCCTTGAGAGTTGCTTATTACTTAGGGTCTTATACACACGAACACCCTGGTTATTGGTGTATAAGGATCCTGTTTAACTAATGCTAGATAACTAGCTCCATACTCTCCCGTACTCATATCACTATCTGACAATATTATTCTCAACACATTTCCTAAGTATTTCACTCCCCTAACCATTTTTGTCTTGCCTTGCCTATGTATTTTTCCCAGTTCCTCAATGTTTTCATCTGATTTTAAATTTAAAATTCTTCTGCCTCTTATTTCATCTGGTTGGTTTTCCCATATATAAATTTGTATTTATTTCAAAATGAGAAAGTGAATGGGAAATATTTAGAGTTTCATTGGTAGCACAGTCGCACACGCTCCACGTCGATTGTAGACATAGACGGGCTTACGGTTGATTTCTTCTTGCGTGTCGCATATCATGTACCGACAGATATTTCTGTCCGCGAATCCTTCCCGTATTCTGCTCCAAAGTGACGTTTATTTGTGGTAATCGCACGGAATCCAGCACACAAAATGACTTCTCCTCTGCTACGGCCACCATTTTCACATCTGATGAACAAAGTTTATTTAAAACAGTGTCCTCGTGTTGCTGTGCAAGTGCGCCATTAACAAATCAATATTCAGATAGCACTGTTTTTTTTAATCTTTATAGATTAATACAGCATTACAGCCCAGATTTGGTTCACCACGACTTCTGAGTTTTGAAAGAGAGCATCTTTTAGATCGTAAACGAGTTCACGGTAGCCGATAAAAACCTGAAATAAGACTTTACACCTCCTTTGAAAGCTGCAGATGGCATTATGGTGTGCTTTACAATGCATAAATGCACCATTGTGTTTTTTTCTAGTGTAGTAGTCGTTATATATTTATAAAATTCTATATACACATTACAAATATATTTTTATGCTTGGATCATAGACCTTACATACTCAAGTATGAAAAAGGAGCACATAAGGCATTAAGAAAACATTAATAATAATAATAAATAAATAAAATACGAAGAATGTATTAACAAATATGTGAATTGAAACATGTCACATATTATATAAAGTATACTAGCGTTCTAACCAGCAAATAAATTGCTTCTCGCTTCGCGCACCTTGTCTAGTAAATTCCTATATTCAACCAATTAATGTGGTTTGCAAAACAGATCCCAGCATGCAAATCGTCCTCTAATTACCTTAAAAAGTTTTCTGGAAATAGGTGTTCCCAGTGGGTACATTCTGTCAGAATATGGGCAGCTTCTCCTACCAAAACTATCCGTTATTTTTTGAGCCTTCCAACTTCCTAGTTTAAACCTGATCTTGCCTTTCTCCCTAGAACAAGCATACATAACTTTTTACTCCAGGTTAGTTTAAATTCATTCTATAGGCTCAAAGAGTTTTCGTGTTACATTCTGTCTCGATTTCCTGCCTGCTGATATCCTCTAGCCTTGTTTTAACCTTCTTCCATACATTTTTATTATTTGCATTAGTTCATTGTCATACTGAACCCAGACCAATTCCTCTGAGTCCTCTTTCCATCTCTGCAGCCCAAAACGTTGGTGTTATACTTTGCATCTGGTGTCTATAGTGTTTACTGGTCTCCCTGCATTAGTCTAAGCCAGTATCTCACTGCTGTAGCTTTACTATTAATCGCATCTTTATAGCAACCCACCTTCCTCATGACCTCACAGTTTGACGTTCCTTTGGAGAGTTCAAGAACTCTTTTCCAAAAATCGACTTGAATTTTATTTACACATTCATCTCTCCCCCATCCCCATATTTTACTTCCATTCAACAGAATAGACCTACACCCTCTCTAGTGTATCTACTGGTATATTTGGAACGCTAGTCAGAACACGCAGTAATTCATTTAGTTGACCTCGTGTTTTATAATTAATAACAGATAAGTGATTATTCCATTTCCCACTCATATTAAAGGTTACTCAAAAATAACCCCAAAAAATTAACATTTCCTATTTTTTGTCCACTGTAGTGCCATTTTTCATCTCCGCCAGACACGCAGCAATTTTTAAAAGTTATTGGTTTTGTTTACATTTACTGCCATACCTCATTTCTAAGTACTTGAATACTTTTCCGGACTTTTCTTGTAGATTCAAAACGTTCAGCATGTAGCCCATAATTCCAAAGCAGCAAATGCCGTTTTTCAATTCTAAAATAGATCTCAGTGGAAAAGTTTTACCTCGGTAAAATAAACCATCACTTAACACTCGGAATGAAGCGAAATGGAACTTTCTCACGATAATGCTCGCTATCATAGAGCAGATGATATCCCACATAGGGTGCCAAGTTTTATTTTAAAGAAACAGTGAGAGTACAACTTGTAAAGCAAACTATAGTTAAACGCTTTTGCACAGATCACATAAAAAGAGAGAGAGAATGCTTAAAACATTAGCCCTTCTTAACCAGAATGGAGAATTCATCTATTACAATAGCGTACTTTTGTCTATTTTTATGATTGCTTTCATTAAATAAATGTGAAATTAACATTGACTCATTTTAAAGCAGGAAATTAATTTAGATAATATAAAACACTTCTAGATCAAATAAAACTTCTGGACTTTACGTGTATATAAATGAAAATAAAATAACATTATAAACAATGTAACTCAAATAACAATAGTTCTTCTAAGGCAAGAAGGCAAAAACTTAAGAAGTTCGAAATTTAATCTGTGATAATCTGTCTTTCTCTGTTTTATTTTTATTTGTTATTGTTATTTTAGTGTTATATATGTTGATTTTACATTTGTTTATATATGTATTTAATCCGAGAGAGTGGTTTTGGGATCTAGACTCTCATTCGGGATGTTGAACTTGAACAGCGTTTCTTCATTGTTTTCCTATGATGAATGCCTGGCAGTGTGCTCCATTATATCCAACCTTCAAAGAATTAGTTCCTAGCAGGGGCGCGGTTCTATTATAACTGTACGTCTGAGCCTGCTGTGTTGACTCTATTTGTGAATTTTTATTGACAAAGTGAGATAACTTCTTATTTGAACTAAACGCGTTCTGTGACATATAGCCGATCACCAATGATACAGTCGAAGCTCAACTGCCTTGCGCAATCATAGTAGTGATTTTTCAACTAACTGTCACGGATAGATGAAGGGGGTCTTTGATGGTATTTTTCATTACTGTGTAGGCTAGCCTTGGGCTCGGCCTAGTTGCTTAGCCTGCACTCTTCGGGGATTTTATAGAACCGAAGCTGAACATTTAGACAATATAATTTTTAAGTATAGTATTGCGCTATTTTAAATTATACTGAGGTAAAATGGAATGATGTAATTAATTTATTTTAACGGTAAATTATGACATTTTATTTTTAAAACTTATTTTTAGACCCCTTCAAACATATTTTAATTTATGGGGGACTGCGAATTGTATGTTAGATTGGTAATTCTTTGCTTATAAGTGTTTTCTCCTCTATTTTCTACGTCATTGTCAACTGCAGTGGAATTATATTGGATTATAGAGAGAAAGGCTTTAGAAATTTGGTGAAAACCGCCACAAAATTAATTTCAAGAATAACCTCTGTGCATATAAAGTACCGTAGCGTCCAGTTTTTACTTGTATACAAACAAATTTATGGAAAATTGCTATTTTCTTAATATTGCACGTAATTTAATTTCGCATAGGCACCAACTACATGGGTGGGGGACAGGATGGCATACGACCCCGAGGAACTCGTTGCTAGGAAGCTCGAAAAACTCATTGTATTGCAATTATTTTATTTTATTTTTTATAGTTAATACTGCGTACAATTTCTGTTAATTTTAACACCCTATGCCTCAGCCTACCGCCACGGGTAGCCGAGGTCGTTAAGGTGCGAACTCGTGAGCGGAAGGTGTAGGGTTCGAATCCCGTCAGGACCGTCCTCCCTGACTGAGGTGTTTTCCTGGTTTTCCTCAGTCCTCATAAATGGCAAATGCCAGGGAGTTACCCTAAACTTAGGGCTAGAACGTTTCCTTCCTTAAAAATATCCTTTCCCAATTTATCATTCATTTCATGCATCATCAGTGTCCACCGCCTGTGGTGCCTCAGTAGTAAAAACGGGCGTTAAACATTATTCGATCAATCCCAGCCTACCCTATACAAAAAGCCACGCTTCGCTACTGGTTCATAGCTAACTAAACAATTAGCCTCATCTGTTTGTCAATAAATGAATCTAAACCATAAAAGTACCTCCCTTGGTTGCATGTTTGACTATTGATGTTTTTTATTTCCTTCTTTACATACATTTAAACGAAAGACCACTTAACAGTGTTTAAATTTTATCCTGGAAGCTGTAAATATGAACACGAGAACAATTAAAATGTAATTTATATTATAATAATTAACAATAATAAAGCTAATTCTGGAGGTATGGCGAGTAATTGATGACCTAAGGGTAAAAGTTTAGCTCCAGTCTTTGGCGTGGTTTGGATTTTAAAGTCCGTTCTGTTTTTATCATTTATTATCTAATTAGTAACAGTTATTCGCTTACGACTTTACCTTGAAATGCGTCAGTGTGATCTATTAGAACTGTGTTTAACGCTCTTTTTTACTGCTGAGGCACCACAGGTGGTGAACACTGGTGATACATGAGATGAAATGATAAATTTGGAAAGGATTTTTAAGGAAGGAAACGTTCCAGACATAAGTTTAGTGTACCTCCCCGGCATTTGTCATTTATGAGGACTTAGGAAAACCTGGAAAAAACCTTAATCAGGGAGAACGGTCCCAGTGGGATTCGAACCCCACACCTCCCGCTCACGAGTCTGCGCCTTTACGACCTCGGCCACCCGTGGCGGTCTCTCTTTTATCACTGATGGTAATGTAGGGCACTATAGCAAAGGCATTGGTACAACGCTTATCGCCACAGATAATATGCTCAGCATAGACTACATCAAATGAGTTATTTCTGGGGTAATGGAACCACTTAATTATTGAATATGTTACATACCCTGTCGTTTTTCAATAAGTGCCCTCCTAAACCCAAGATCGCGGGTTCGAACCCGGCCAGGACCGATGGATTTTTTCGGGCGTAAAAATCCTAAGTATGGCTTCCTTCGGAAGGAAAGTAAAGCCGTGGGTCCCGTGTCGCACATTTACGGCACGAAAAAGAATCTCAAGCCTGAAAGAAGAGCCCTCTGAGCAAAATTTGTCGCCCGTTTCACGCCCTGAGTTGAATGGGACGCTGATGACCTGAACAGTAAAGAGCGTCCATAAATAAATAAATAAATGCCTCAGACTCTTTTCCAATACCAGGCCGCAGCACTATTGTATTCGTAATTATCTTAGTAAAATGTTTTCGAAGTAATTATGAAAAATCAAAGCAGACAACTTGTACTAATTACTGCGTTTGATCATGTGAAATATGCAGGTATATTTACAGAATTGTCCCAAAGTAGGGCTGAGTGTGAAATCTGCTTTTTCCACGGAGGGGACACTGGGGCATAAGCCTGTGCAGCAAATCCGCTTATGGAAGACCCGTTACATGGTGTATTAGTGGCTCATAAAATCAATAAGCATACTTTGAAAACCTTTAGCTCATTACAAGCATAAACATCGCGGCCGTTTCTGGGTTTTAGTTACATGGTGGTACAGTAAACCGCTATCCGATTTTATCCAGCCCAGAGATACGTGCTTATTATAGCCTACTTTAGTTATTCCTGCTGGTTAAATAGAAACACTTTATGCGTCAACCGTGGCCTTTACCTGAACGATAGATCAACAAATAGAGACGCAGGAAAAAGACGATGCATTATGTTGTGAACGAAACAAGATAATTCTGATTAGACACGTCATGAGTTCCAAACGTGTAGCGTGATTTCCCTCTGCAGGGGGATAGGAGCGTTACGCAGCAACTTCCGAAGGGAAAATCAGTTTTCAACTGCGTAGCGAAATGAACACCCTGTATTCCTATGTTAGAATACTGAGGATACTAATAATTCTATACTCATAACTGGTATTATAAAATTGGTTTAGAAGAGTTTTTAACAAAAATTATAGAAACTCTTACTTTAAAATCTGTATTTATAGAATAAGTAGCATTTTTTTTGATTATTACTCTAAAATATATTTACTTAGTGGCATTGTTTCAGTAAGCTTTTAGTTTGTATACTTAATAAATTTAACAATCCTGCTAATGATATTACAGATGGAAACACGCAAAAGACCTGTCGGTCCTGATGGTGTAGTGGTAACCATACTTGCCCAAGAACCCGGCCAGGATCGATGGATTTTTTCGGGCTTAAAAACCCTAAGTATGGCTTCCATGAGAAGGGAAGTAAAGCCGTGGGTCCCGTGCCGTACATTTACGGCATGAAAAACAACCTCAAGCCTGAAAGAAGAGGCCTCTGAGCAAAATTTGTCGGTCGTTTCACGCTCTCAGTTGAAGACCCGAGAGAGCGTCTGTAAATAAAACAAATGAACAACGCTAAAGACCGTGTTCTGAACGTATTACTTGTGTAGAACAATTAAATTTTCTTCTAGGATGTTTCCACCTGTATACTGGAAAACGCTCCAAAGTTCCTCTTTTAACAAAAAAAATGTCACTAGAACATTTTGCAGGACCTCCTGATCTAGCAACACGACGTTTTTTGCGACCACATTTCTTATACGTAAATTGATAAACTAAGGGACCATTTGAATTTACGTTAGTAAGGTCGGAGGTTTGGGTAATAAGATTTCCGATGCTTTTGATAGTTTTCAATCACATGCAATCAGAAGTATTTAGCTATAATAGGTTTTTTTCTGTATGTTATATAACTAAAAATATAGAAAATATGATTACTAACGTTTGTGGCGTTTTTTGACTTAAGGCGTTCAACGCGTTTAGCAAAGGAATTCCCGAAACATCTAGTAAGAACTATACGAAGTTTGTAGAACATTTTCATAATAAATATAGGTTTAAGAAGCGGTAAAAATTACAAAGAAGTACCTCGAGAAAAGCTAAGGGTGCTACTTGTCACCCGCTTTACTCAATATAAACATTTGATGTGACTGTGGAATTTTATAGCGACTCTACCTCTAAATATAGTGAGTAAATCGGAGAAAGATGCCTAAATTTCTGCTTTGAAGGGAAATTGAAAGGACTTGTTATTTACTTATATGCTTTATATTTAAATATCTACTTCTGGAAGTTACTTGAAAATGCCATTTTGACACAAAGTAACTATCGTTTTTATACATATGGATTTTTGTTGTTACCTACACTTTAGGTGTCTTTGTAGTTGAAACAGTTCATGCCACCTATCCTGACGTGCTCCATAGCGATTTGAAGGCCTTCTTTGCTCTATTGTTGCTGTATGAGGTTTTTACATGATTTCAAGGCGTTGCCTGCAATTAAATAATAAAATAACTCTTCAATAAGCATCCATCTTACTTAAAAACAGAATAGGCAACTTTCCCAAGTATCGGATTAGGTGCCTTGTTTAACAACGCAGAATAAAATGGCGAAATAAGGTCAGATGCGTCGACAATAGAAACTGTAGAACCTTAACTAAACAGTATATTAGATACCTTTGACAATTATAAGGCATTAAAGTTAATATAACATACTCAATTATCCTTGCAATTATTTTACGGCAAGAACAAGCAACAAGTTCTCACTCCAGACATGAAACTGGCCTAGGCGGTCACAAAGACAAACTTTTGCCGCTATCTCTGGGTTTAATGTGTAACTGGAATAAAATAGGCATCTTACCCCGATTCACCCTTAATGTTTACAGTTGAGTTAGCTATTTTCTCCGGTTCTGAAGAACATTAGGTCAGTAATTGCCATTGATGATGCTGGTTTACAACAAGTGGCAACTTTTTAATTATTTGGGTTAGCAAATTCCATACGAAGGAACAAAATATCAAGAAATGAAAGTCTCTAAATTCCTACCGCTATTTGACACTGTAAAACAAATGGAGAAGCTAGGAAACAAATAGTAATTATATTATATAAAACTATGGCTATTCCGCCTTTGTTGCATGGTTCTGAAAATTGGAACATGACCAAAATGGGAGAAAGTGGGTCATAGCAGTGGAAATGTGACGGCTAAGAGCATTGGTAGGGTATTATCTACTTCAATCAAAAGAAATGAAGATATACGTCCAGAATGGAGAATAAAAACTATACTAAATTAGAACTATTGGCATACAGACAACAACACCTGCTAATAGTGGATACTGACTGGATACCTCTGAACATTTTAATTACCAACCTTTGAGAAGGAGGGGATATTCAGGACGACCACGAAAACGACCAACTGTAATATTTTTCGACAAGGATTGGCCTATTTCTGAAAATGTAATAATAATAATAATAATAATAATAATAATAATAATAATAATAATAATAATAATATCGCTGGATAAATTGTCGAATGTAGGTTCAAGGTTGTAGTACAGTATATAGAAGAATTAGCTTAAAAAGAGGGTATGAGATACTGCTTATTATATTATATTTTACAACAATTGTATTCCCTTGTTGTATAATTAATAACTTTAAATTTCTCGTAACAACAATGTCATATTTAGGAAATGTTGACCAAATAGAAAAAACAGAAAGATTCAAATATATAAATAGTATGAATTGTACACTAATATCTGTACTGTGTCTTTCGCATGGAATTGAAATATAGTCATTAGACAAAAAAAGATAAATTAAGATTATAAGTAAATAATTTTAAATTTCTCACTTATATTACAGGTTATACAAAAAATGGGTCATAAAAGAGGTGAAGACACCTGAATAGAACTAGGCTTAATAAACAGTTTAATAAAAAAGAATAACTTGGAAAGAATGCACTCCCGCAGAATTGCAAGCACGCTTTGGGAATATCATCCCGTGGGAAATAGAAATATTGAAAAACATTCTAAACGTAAATGTAGTTATGCTAATGGTTTAAAATTAAATGTAGACAAATATATGTTGTTCACTTTGTCACACATTGATATTTATACATCATTTAATGTATTGAGTATTGCAATTTGACTCTAAACTAAGTTGGAACGATCATGTTTCGCTTGCTTGTGTGGAATTATCTATCTTGGTGAAAAGCATGAAAATGATTTTTCCCATTATATATCTTTAATCAGTGTATTATGCCTATTTCAATAGTTTATTGAAGTATGGTATCCTATCGTGAGCAAATAATTCTCATGTTGACAAGATTTTTAATCTGCAGGGGAAAAAAAAAAAACACCAGAATAATGACAAACTCTAGTTTTACTGAACACTGTCGACCTCTTTTTATTAAACAAAAAAATCTTACTATTATATGTTTATATATCGAAGGTGCCAAAAAATGTATACATAACTTCACAGTAGATATCTATTTAATATATTTCAAAGTTGAGCCGAAAAACAACAGTACTGTGCAGTGTGATGTTCTGTAAACAAGTGTGACTCACATTATATAACGCTAGCGTTGCTACAACAAAATGGAGCCAAGATTATCGTTTGAAAGCAATTATGAAGTGATATTGTAAAACCAATTCCTTTTGAAGTAACAGTAACTGGCCCATGTACCTGAACATGATACGCACATCCATCCTACCCACCATTAATATACTCTATGGAAATGAGGATGTTGCACCACCACATTACCACCACAATATACGTGCGTACGTTTATGACAACCTTCCAAGGCAATGGATAGGACGAAGAGGTCCGATTGAGTTTCCACCGCGTTCTCCGGATCTAACTCCGTTGGACTTCTACCTATGGGGAACTCTTAAGGATGTTGTATACCGTAGAAAACCAGCTACACTGACAGAACTTCGGGAAGAAATTGAAATCGCATGTACTGAGGACACTTTCGCAAACGTTGCTCAATCAGTAGTTCAACGTACTCAGAAGTGTATCGACGCCGATGTAGGGTATTTTGAGCAACTGTTGTAACTGTAAAAGTCTAGATGATTAGTGCTCATCATTTTCTGTTTGTGTGAATTCAGTTTTGTTATGTTAACAGTTTTTTTATTTGATTGAAGTGTGCAAAGATTTTTTGGTACCCTCTGTATGAATGAGTTACTCTTATGTGTTAAAGGCAATGTAAATATTTCCACAATAAGGAATGACCTGCACTTTTATTATGCCAGACAACAAAATATGTTTCAAGTTCCTTTCAGTAGATTAAGTAGAAACCGCAAGAACTTTTGAATCAATAACTATTAGGACACCCAAAAAGCTTGCATACCAGTTATTTTATTTTGGCAAAAGTCAATTTACAAAAATTACCTGTAGTTGTCTAATTAGCAGGCTTTTTATAAAATTAATGAATTGCTGTTTTGACATGGTCTACTGCTCCCAGATAGTATAAAATAAATAAATTAATTACAAGTAGAAATATGGAGGCTGATGTTGATAATGGTCTACAATGAGTCAATCATAATTAGACATTCAGAAATTATTTATTTTAAATGCAATTAAAATACTTTGTTAGTCTAACATGTATTTGCATTTAGAGCGAATTTCTAATTTGAGACTCTGATGTAACTCTAATAAAAATTCTTGTAATTGTAATCTTGTAATTGCAATTGTAAACACGTAGGTAGCTTTCACGATTCAGGAGGCCAAGAGCTGCTTTGTTGTTGAACCACAGAGCTTGGCCGTTATTACTCGCCGGTCTGCTAGTGGTTTGCAGATTAGCGGAAGTAAGTCCCTAAGCGCCGCCCGGGATCAAACCGCGCCTCATTGGTTGTCTAATCACCAGAGTTACCTTAGAGATGATATTTATACATGCATGTGTGCAAAACCATAACAACTAAATGGAAATTTGCCATCCTTTCTAAAAATATTAAACCTTTGACATTTCATTTGGTACTCCGGTGTCAATGATTGAATTCGTGTTTCTCTTCTTTTTATTTGTCGTTTGAAATCTTCCTAATGTAGGACATTTATACGAGAGAGAAAATACCAAAGGTACCAAAAATGTATATACATTTTCACAGTAGATATCTATCTAATATGTTTCAAAGTTGAACCGAAAAACATCAGTAATGTGGTATGATGTTCTGTAAACAGATGTGACTCACCCACATTATGCTAGCTAGCGTTGCTACAACAAAATGGAGCCAAGATTATCGTTTGAACAGCGGAAAGCAATTTTGAAGTGGTATTAGAAAACCGAAAATGTTGTTGAAGTTCAAAGGCAATGGTGACGTGTGTACAGAACAGAACCGTCAACGTAACAATTGCATGCATTCGAGACAAATTTGATACCCATTGTACGGTATGCGATGTTCACAAGGGCAGATCTGGGACACCTCACACAGCATCAAGCCCCACGTACTGGATCCAAGGCACTGGATAGGACGAAGAGGTCCGATTAAGTTTCCACCACGTTCTCCGGATCTAACTCTGTTGGACTTCTACCTATGGGGAACTCTTAAGGATGATGTATACCGTAGAAAACCAGCTACACTGACAGCACTTCGGGAAGAAATTGAAACGGCATGTGCTGCAATCGCTGAGGGCACTTTCGCAAACGTTGCTCAATCAGTAGTTCAACGTACTCAGAAGTGTGTCGATGCCGATGGTGTGCATTTTGAGCAACTGTTGTAACTGTAAAAGTCTTAAGATGATAAGTGCTCATCATTTTCTGTTTGTGTGAATTATGTTCTGTTACGTTAACACAGTTTTTCCTTTGCTTGAAATGTGTATACATTTTTGGCACCCTCTCTATATAAGCATAGAAAATATAGAACAGGAGCAAATTTTTTAAATCTTTGGGCAAAATTTTATAATATATTGCTTTTAAATCTAAAAGAAAATATACACAAATATTGGAAGAAACATACACGTGTCGGCCATGGAGAAGATATTTGTTCATTAAAGAAGATCATTCAGTAACGGGTTGAGTTGCTATGTTGGAAAGGTTCATTAATTGTGATGTAAGATGGCAAAGTGGTGCGGCTTGTTTACTCTCTCTCTCGCACGCATGCACACACACAGGGCTATTCAAAACGAAGGAATATATTCAAAATATTTTTTTTCTTTCCAATTACAAAAGATAGAACCATAATACTAACGTTCCTCGTCATAAAAAAAGATTAAAATTTGAACCGTCCAGATAGAAGATCCAATCACGGCCGCAATGGCGCTGTTGCTTGCCATGTTGATTGTCTATAGTAAAATGACAGGCAAAATGATTTTGTGTTCTGCAATTAGCAAAACTAGAGTCCATTGTTGGAGTTCAACGTGCTTTTCGCCGTCAGTTTAATAAACAACCGCCTGCGTGTAAGCAGATTTACCAGTGGCATCGAAAATTCGTAGCAGATGGTTCCATCTGCAAACGGAAAAGCACGGGACGTCCATGCACATCCAATGAAAATGTCGAGCGTATTCGTACAGTTTACGAAAAGAGCCCAAAAATCCACAGCACGAGCAAGCAAGGAGCTTAACATTCTTCAACCAACGGCATGGCGAGTTCTGAAACTCCGTCTGCACTTGAAGCCGTACAAACTGCAGTTACTGCAAGCATTGCATCCTGACGACCACAACAAAAGATACGAATTTTGCATTAGCATGCAAGATGATATGGAAGAAGACAATTTTTTTAAACCATTAATTTTTTCCGATAAATCCACTTTTCATCATTCCGGTAAAGTTAGTAGGCATAACGTTAGAATTTGGGATGTGAAAATCCTACGTCAGGTATTGAACATGAAAGAGATTCACCGAAGATTAACGTCTCTGTGCCATATCTGTAAACAAAAATTATGGATCTTTCTTCTTCATGGAGAACACTGTGACAGGACTAACCTCCTACACATGCTTCAAAACTGGTTATTTCCTCAACTTGAAGATGATTCAATAACTTCATCTTCATGCAAGACGGTGCCCCGCCTCATTTCTCCAAGCACGTCCGACGTTAATCCGAATGACACCATTCCAAGACATTGGATTGGAAGAGAAGGAGCAGATTAACTTCATCGCCGGTGGCCTCCCAGGTCTCCAGACCTCACTCCTTGTGACTTTTATCTGTGGGGTTACGCAAAAGACCGTGTTTTTATCCCCTTTTGAAAGTCTGCGACATCGAATTGTTGAAGCTGTGAATTCGATAACTAGAGACCAGCTGATCTGTGTGTGGCAAGAAATGAGCCACCGTTTTGATATGGTCGTGTAACACACGGTGCTCTTATTGAATGCATAAAATGGAATTGAACTTTTCTCTTTCCAGGAAAGAGGGAATTGTGTTTCTATCTTTTGCAGTTTGGAAGAAATAAATGTTTGAAATCAGTTCCTTCTTTTTGAATAGCTCTCTATAATGTGATGATAGAATCGGCTTGTTAATCTGGAACGTAATTTGAACAAACATTCAACAAATGTTATAGTCACGCCATGAAATAACACATGATCTAAATAATGAATCGGCCGCAATTTCGGAATAAGAATGGAAAAATATTACAATGGGTTCACATTGTGGAAACATGTTTCTTTGAAGTCCTCATACAACTTTAATCCATATCTTTCACCATTGGACTCTCCTATGCTTCTATTGGTAAACAAATATATTTTGTGTCATCGACACGGCGGAGGGTACCTTTCGGCCGAAAATCCATCGCTCAAAGCCAAGCGGACTACTCTGTGATCAGGACACACTGAGCAATTCAATAGTAAATGGTTAAAAAAAAATAATAATCCACTTAAAAGGTTATGTGCTTATCCAGGTCACTCAAAGAAATGCTGGAACTACCTACCTTCCTTTCAGGTATCTGCATATGAAATTATTGATTAATCTTTGGAATCCTCTTTGAGAAATTAAACTGATCGAATGTTATCCTTCAGTTCATCTAAAGCTTGTGGAAACCGCTAGTTTACGAATTGCATTACGACTTGAATTCGATCATCTGGAAATTTCTCTTCAAATAGTCTTCTGGTAACGCAAGCGACTGGAATAAGGACACGCGGGTTTACATAAATACCCTTGTGGAATAAAATACTGGGCTTAATATCATTAGCAGACCTTACTGCAGGACTAGAAACTACTTTTTATTTCACTGCTCAAACGATACAGAGAGACGCGATATCAAGGCCAACGTAGCATTTTGGTTAGCCCCAACTTGTGTAGTCTGGGGTAGCCCTGAGCTTTGGCTTATTGGTCGACGCAGCCCCCCAACGTCGGTAATCAAATAGTTGGATGGCCATATATGTGTTTTCTTTTATCAGTTGCTGTTGAAACATTTAATTTGTTGTTGCATTACAAAAACTGGAAAAGCATGTCAGAGGATATCAAACTAAGACTTCATATTATTTTATCAAAGCATGTACTGCTATACTTTGCAAGAACTTTTTTAAGAATAGAGGATAGAAAATATGTAGAGACAACGGAAACAATGTAATGTGAAATAAATTAAAATTCAAACACACTGCTCATTCGCTAAATTGAAAATAATGCTGTGCTGGAAACTTGCAACATATTTTACTGCTTCAATCTTTTAGTGCATTAATTTCTGCTTCAATACTTAAAATATATGGTTAGTACTTAAGACTCACTAACAATCAACAAATATACCAATTATTTTGTTACTAACTTTAATTAATTGTTGATTTTGATTCATTTAATACTAACCAATCTGGAAGTAATCACTAAGCTGCTGATTATATATTTTCTGGTATATTCGTTCAACTAAACTACCCAAAAATTTATGTTTTGTCTGATTTTACAATTTAAGAGAATGTTAGATCCCAAAAATATACAAAAACAGGTTCACATTTTATGCACTGATGTGTTCCATATTAACGTTTCCGTTTTTCAGGTTGATTGGAATGGAGATATAACAGAAACCTCAATACGGCTCCGTGAGTTTATACCTGGTATAGAAGACGGGGTCAAAGCTCATTTCTCCGAAGCTATAAACACTTGTTTGGCTAAGATCAAGGAATCCGAAAAAGAAAGTGAGTATTATAGTGGAGATGGATATTTATTTTATAACAATGTACTGGATAGTTTGCAATTGTTTTCCAAATACAGGACTATTCAAAGAGAAGGAACAGATTTCAAACATTTATTTCTTCCAAACTACAAAAGACAAAAACACAGTTCCAATGCTCCTGGAAAGAGAAAAGTTCAATTTTCACCTTTTTATGCATTCAATATGAACACCATGTGTTACACGATATATATGAAAACGGTGGCTCATTTCTTGCCTCACACGAATCACTTGGTCTCTAGTTATTGAACTCACAGCTTCAGCAATTCGACGTCGCAGACTTTCAAAAGTGTCAGGCCTAGAGGGAATAAAAACACGGTCTTTTACGTAACCCCACAGATAAAAGTCACAAGGAGTGAGGTCTGGAGACCTGGGAGGCCACCGGCGATGAAGTTGATCTTCTGCTCCTCTTCCAATCCAACGTCCTGGGAAGGTGTCATTCAGGTAACGTCGGACGTACTTAGAGAAATGAGGCGGGGAACCATCTTGCATGAAGATAAAGTCATCTAAATCGTCTTCAAGTTGAGGAAATAACCAGTTTTGAAGCATGTGTAGATAGATTAGTCCTGTCACAGTGTTCTCAATGAAGAAAAAGGCCCATAAACTTTGTTTACAGATATGGCACAGAAGACGTTAATCTTCGGTGAATCTCTTTCATGTTCAATAACTGACATAGGATTTTCACTTGCCCAAATTCTAACGTTATGCCGATTAACTTTACAGGAAAGATGAAAAGTGGATTAATCGGAAAAAAATTAATGGTTTAAAAAAATTGTCCTCTTCCATATCATCTTGCATGCTAATGCAAAATTTGTACCTTTTGTTGTGGTCGTCAGGATGCAATGCTTGCAATACCTGCAGTTTGTACGGCTTCAGGTGCAGACGGTGTTTCAGAACTCGCCATACAGTTGGTTAAGGAATGTTAAGTTCCTTGCTTGCTCGTGCTGTAGATTTTTGGGCTACTTTCGTAAACTGTACGAATACGCTCGACATTTTCATTGGATGTGCTTGGACGTCCCGTGCTTTTCCGTTTGCAGATGCAACCTCTTCTACGAATTTCCGATGCCACTGGTAAATCTGCTCATGCGCAGGCGGTTGTTTATTAAACCGATTCTAGTTTTGCTAATTGCAGCACACAAAACGCTTTTTCCAGTTGTGTTGCCAGTTATTACAGACAATCAACATGCAAGCAACAGCGCCAATGCGACCGTGATCGTAACTTCTACCTAGACGGTTCAAATTTATAATTTTTTCTGTCCAGTAACTTTAGAATTATGGTTCTACCTTTTGTAGTTTGGAAGAAAGGAATGTTTGAAATCCGTTCCTTCTTTCTGAATAGCTGTGTATCAGCTTCTTGGATATTTAATATTATCGGTACCCCCAGCCTCTATTATCCACTCAAATACCATATTTATTCGTGCTCGACCCCCTTAAATAAATAAAATTACCAATGGTGTAGGTACTTTCGGAATGAGTCCTAAAGTTAACACTCTTTTTCACTTTCATTTTACATTTTATCTCTCATACGTCTCTTGCTTCAAAGTTTTAAAAACGTCGGAAGCTCTTTCCTGCTTGACTCTTCTCACGTTCCAGAACCCCATTTTGCGTTTGCTTGATATTCAGGATCTTAGCGCATCTCATTTACCTGTACACGCTACCTCCATTTTCTATGGGTGTTATCCGTTATTTAACTAAAGAAAAATCACTTCGCTTTGCTCGCGATGGCATCATTTCTTATTCGCTCCTAGCGCCTCACTTCAGCCATGCGGGTTCCACCTTTAACTTCCTTGCCACGAAGTTGAACGTGAGATGTAGTTAAATGAAGCATGAAGAATTACATGCAAAGAAAAACTCTTATTACCGTTCTTTAGTAGTACAGCAGTTTGTACGAGGCGTCAAGAGTCTTGCTTGTTACAACTTGGGGAATCACTCTAAGCTTCTAAGCGTTTTATTTCGTATAGCGTTCTAGTGTGGGCCTGAACTTATGTAGTAAATTTTGGATTGCAGGCGTTTCATTTCATCAGAACCTCCAATCTTCAAAGTGTTTAAAATCTTGTTCTCTCTTCAAGACCACCCAATGTTGCACACACATCCTTTATTGATAGCGCCAATTTTTCCTAGATGTTTATAATACTTTAGCGTTATGTACTTTATGACTCTTGCGCGTCCTCTACTGTCTCATTATTGGTTTCTCTTACTTAATCAAACAAATTTTCAAACAAAGTTTTGAAGCGATTTGGACTCTGCCAACGCCTCCTCAATTTTGGAGCGATTTTGTCGGTGGCGACAGGTTGATTGTGCATTATGAAGCGATTTAATTGCTGATCACCATATTTAGAAATGGTGTATCGTTAATTGACTATTAATCGCTTTGGTGTTGTTGCCGACGCTTCATGACAACAATATCTAAGGAGTTTGTTGTGCTATTTTGAGACTCGTGCTTAACAGGACTGAGAGAGGATAACACTTGTGTAAATAATTAAGCGATGTGATATAATATATATTTGGTAATATATTATTCGCAAGATCTTTCGCGTCCTCTGGTGTTCTGCGTACGATTGAACTCAGTTGAACTGATCTATCTGACTGAGGAACTCAAAACTCCTCCTTGTATATTCTCGATTTAGATTAAATAAACGTTGGCTTCACCAAGTCAAAAGGGGGTCATACGAGCATGTGCGAGTCTCCCGGCTTGCTTTAAAAATTCAAAATATACAACTACTGTTTGCTGGTTCAAATCCACGTTCCAAGGCATGCCCCGATATTTTTTGAAGTTTTAAAACACTTATTTACATTGATTTGTGTTACTGTACAACCTGCTGGCGGGTTCATTTTCCTTACGTATTCGAAAGCCTGGACTTTACTGACCCTCGACAATGGAAGGTTGAACTGAATGCGAGTAAACGTTTTCTTATATATTAAATTCAAATCTAGCAATCGTTGGCTTGATAACTCCAAAGGGATTCACCCAAGTTAGCGCAGATCTCGCGCCTTGATACAATTAGTATTGACTGGTTTAAATTCACCTGCCATCACGTGCCATTCGTTATTTTTAGAAGTTTAAAACTCTTTTTGACATTGACTAGTTTAAATGCTAAATGTACAATGGCATTCGGTTTCAAAGCCCTAACGAATTTAAAAGTTCTTGAGTTTATTAACCGTACAACGGCAGTGCTTTTAAGAGAGACATCAAACTCAACCCGTTTAGTGGCCTCTCTGGCTTTTCAAGCTACCGTAAACGAAAAAAAAAAAACAAAAAAACAAAACAAAACAAAACAACAACAACTTTCCCTTCTGACTACGTACAAATAACATATTCAAGTTATATGTCATGAAACACTTATAAGCAAAAGATTACATTACTAAAATGTAATGATTAGATTAGCACATACATGTTATATTTACATTTCAATGGAGTAAGTGCTGTTTCGTTCAAGTTTTTGATATATTCCTAACTAGCGTGTTCAATAATAAACGGAACACTTTTATTGCTTATGTTTTCTGTCTGTCTTTGTTTTAATTATCTACAGAATATCTCCTTTTAACGCTACGGTGGGTCCCCTTCAAAAGCTTGAAAATGAAGTTTTTTGATCTGTATTGTTGTTGCACTGGTTACTGTAACATTTTTTTTCTAATCGATTTGACTATGAGCACGGAGCTCATTTTTGCCTGAAAATAGGCCTAAGATGCCTGGTTACATATGATTGCATGTTTGTTTGAATGTATGGCTGCCTGTTTCTTATGACACACGACGTTCGGAGCGTTATTCTTTGCTATCCATCCAGTGTGAGCGAGATGTGGCCCCATCTCTGATGCTTCACTCTTTATTGATCCTTTAGGCATATAAAGATGTTTACGTTGTATAGGTATATGAACTTTATTATCGAGTTAAAACTATATAACTTTAAAATAATTTGGACCAAAGGTAGTTTTTCCAGTCTTCCAGTCTTTCAAGCTTATCTTACATTTCGCAGTACTTATGTAGGTTATGTATTAAATAAAACATTACATATTTTAGTGTGGAGACTTTAGTAATGTTTTCAATTTGTATTGTAAAAGGTGTTCAACGAAATATCTCCTCCAATCTTCTTCTACATCATTGTTATAACAAGCTTGATCTATTGCTTTGTTTCCAAGTCTTTTTAATAATAAATAGTAAGAACACGATTGAAAAATCCCTTCTAGCACGTGTTTATTCGGATTATTAAGGTGCTACTGTGTGTAAATAACACCAGTTGTAATTTTTCTTGCACTTGGTTGAGCTTGTTTATTATTTGGGCCTTGGGCTTGTTTGGTGTTTGCATTTTACGCTCAGAGCTTTTATTTTTACATAGATAATAATAATGTCGGACATAATTACCTTATTTCCGCTAGAACGTCACGACTCGGTGAGATTTATGACTTTTAGTAAGGACAAAGTGACATTTACTTTATTGCCTACTTTATGTGGCTCAAATAATTGTCACAGGAAATATGATTGACTCCGGCAACCAGTTTATCTTATGTTTTTGTTGCGGAAAGCTGGCACAACCAAACATATTCCTTAAGGGAAGGCTATGCTGAAATTATATTAGAAGTAAATAAAAATAAAAGGTTTGCAATTCTTATTTCTGTATTATGTAAACTTTAAAAGTTATATTTATTTTATATAGTATATATATATAATATAAAAGAAAAATAAAAATAAAGTAACACTATTAACAATGTAACAAATTAACAGTAATTATAAAAGCAGAAAAGGATAAAACACTAATAGAAATTCACACTTGTAATCGCTATATTTCGAACTAGTAGAGTTCTTCTATAGCAGGAAGACATAGAAGAACTCAAACAGTTCGAAATATAGCGATTCAAAGAGTGACTTTCTCATAGTGTTTTATCCTTTTCTGCTTTTATAATTTATATATATATTTGAAATTCGCGCACAGAACATTAACACCTGTATAACATGTTATACTTATGAATCTCTGTTCTATTGAGAAGTCGTGAGACTGAAATAGACAAACGTTGACTATTACAATCGCTACCGTTCGACTTACATAAACCAACTGAGAAGGGGAAAGAGAGAGAGAGAGAGAGAGAGAGAGAGAGAGTCTCTATTTTTCTTTGTAATCTATGGTTTGGAATTCAATTCTTAATGATAAGATCAATTTGCACTTTTGACGCATCACCAAAACGCTTTGAAAGGCCCTCCATTTTGCACTATGATTGTCCATTGTACACGCTTCATTGCTATCAATAACTAACTCCTCACCGCCTCTAGCAAAAGTGGTCAGTGATGCGTGCTCAGAAATTATATAGTGGAGGTATAGAGTTGGCTACGCTGACCACAAGACAAATGCACGTCGAGTGATAAAACGGATTTGATGATTTTTTCTCGATAATTTCACTCCGTAATCCGGCTGCGATTGGTCAAGATTCAAACTTTTGTTTCGTTTTATTGGTCGATTTTAAGATGACGTCACTTTAGTGAAAATTTCAGCATAAGTTTTTAGAGGCAAATTTTCATTATAAAAATGCTACCTAATGTATAATAAACATATTTATTTTTAAAACTAATAACACTACGCTGTTGACCGAGGTCTATAAGGCACGGATTCTTGAGAGGGAAATCTGAGGTTCGATTTCCGCCAGGATGCTCTCTGAATGAGGTTTTTTTTTTTTTTTTCTAGAATTTTCTCATGTCTCATAAATGGCAAATGCCGAGAAAATACTCTAAACTTAGGGCTTTTCCAATTTACCATTCACCAATTTCATCTCTTGTATCATCAGTGTCTATCGCCTGTTATCATAGTAGCAATAAGGGCATTAAACACTATTATTAAAAAAAAAGAACTAACAACAACAATATTTCCAAGCGTTCTATTTATGGTTGATAAATTTCTAAATTTCTTAAGTTCGTCTTAAAAGTTTGCAGTTGGTTTTTGAAAAGAATACAAATGGCAATCCCCTCTTGATGTGCAATTTCAAGTGGACGTTGAGTATTGTCAAAAGTTATGACAATACAGCGGTTTTCACATAAATTGTATGACGGCAGTGCAAAATTCATCACATTACTCCACCTCGAGCCCCTTCATCATAAACAAAATTAATAAAAAATTTATTTTTGCACTTTGCTATATACACGAGTCGTAGGATATCAATAAAATAGAGAGAGAGAGAGACTCCATATGAAATTGAGTGAAGACTAGAAAATTTTACTTCACAATTTTTAAACTTTTAATATATTTTAATAAGAGAAAAGTATTTTTATGAGATGTGACATCTGTGAATCTAATCATTTTCATGCAAAAATTCTCCAAGAGACAGCTTCCTGACCCCTAAAACATAAATCTGAATGCTCGTTTAAAAGATAATATGTTTCGAAATATGAGCATAGTCAGTCGTTTAAAAGATTACAACACAAATTATTTTATGCACATTTTATATCAATGCAAAATAAAAATATGGCAACATTTCAAATTAGTAAGTCTATAAATATAGTTTCCAAATGTGTGCTCCAAAACGAGTAAAATAATAATAATAATAATATTTAAAGAAGTACAGTTCTTATATGTACCTTGTTATAATTTATTATCACATAGCCTGCACTCTCAAGACAAAGAACAAGTAACACAGTAGTTTCTCCGTACATGGACGCTTGTGGAAATACTAACGTATTCCAAATATAATATAAAGCAAGTATTTTCCTTATGGAATAACAAAATTATACTATCAACTATTTGGGAGTAGGGGAAAGTTAGTCAAATATGCATTAATTTCTTTATGACAATGTTGAAATTTTATATTAAACATGTGAATGTATGATATTAACTACAATAACATTTTTAAATATCTAGCATTACTATTTTCTGGTTTATATCCTTCGAAAAGCTTTCCCTAAATCCCATTAAACAATAAAATTAATGAACATAAGTAAAAATGGCCTTCACGTATCATAGTATCCTGAAAACACTTTATATATAATTTTTTCGTACATTTGAGTTTATTCTAATGCAGAACCATCCACTTTGTGCTATTTTTAGAAAGGGTAAAGTTTTGGATATTCACACTATTTTGTGCTGCAACTCTCGTCATGTTAATGTTGTGCATCTTGTTTCAGTAACACCAAATCTTAAATGTGATATGACTTCAGATCGATTCATGTACTGTGTCTGGAAGTTCTACGAGTCGGTAAGTAAAGCATGTACAGGTAGAATATACGAATATAATTTAGCAAATAATGTGTCCAGTACGAGGTTTGCTACAAATATTTTGAGATACACAAGAATGTACCACAAAAATTTGCTATACCCATTGCAGTTTTTTTTTTTCCAAAGTATTCCGGTACCATTCTATCGTGATTGCAAGATGAGATGCGGCAGTAATTTAAAAGACTTTTGCCTTGCTTTTAAATGTTGACCTAGGATGGAAAAATATATTCTTTTGTGTTCTTTTATCACAGCACCCTCCAGAGAAATGTATTTTTGATCACTATCATTGAGAATCTACCATGTCTCTTCATCTTCAAGGGCTTTTTTTTCACTCCAAAATTCAGCAAGCCAGTGGAAAAATTTGCCACATTTAGCAGAAAAGTTCCTAAGGGACCGTTGCGTAATTAAAAACATATAAAATAATTAAAGGAAATATTATCAATGCTCAATTTTATTCATCACTTAACTACTCACAGCTGACTAAGAGAAGACGGAGTGCTTTAACTAGTTTATAGATAAATTTCATAGATTTTTGCAAAGGGGAGAAGAGCATTTCGAAATTAATGTTATTAAATAAGGTTACCCCTTATCTCCATTGGGGTTTTCATAGGAATAGGTTAGTTGAAGAAAGATCCAGTTACACATTTTTCTATATTGTTTTGATATGCAGGTATATTTCGTATGTTGTTAGGTATACTGTAAAGTTAGCATCTAAAGATTGCAAATAGTTTAACAACAGTTACTTTGCCCTAAAGGACCATTAATGAACTACACGCAATAATTTCAATAACATAGTGGGGTTCTTAAAGAGTTTGGTATTTCTAACGAAGTGTGAATTTAAAAATAAGAACAATTTATTACTGCTTAAGAATAATACAGGGGAATCAAGTTCTTCTTCGGGCAGTCTGTCTAAGGGAGCAAATTAGGGAAGGGTGGGATATAGGATGGGCATCAAAAATGAGGAAAGGCTTAGACAAAATTGCATTGGGGTGTATTTGGTTAAGGGGAGAGGACATTACACGAAATAGTTGGAAAATAGTTCAACAGACGTTTGCTAGATATAGGTAGACAAAATATTGAGTCTCAATGCGCAGAAAAAGTATCGCTTAACCTGCAGGCTCAAATACATCCGGTGTGGGGGAGGAAGGATTATCTAGATACTAGTTACAAATTTCAAATATAGAGGATTACAATGGATTAGAGTATTAGGGCATGAGGATATTTTGGTACTTAAATCTTTGTGCCCGCGCCTCTAGTGGGGGGCACCTCCGGGAGAAATGGATGAAATGAGGTAATAACGGCAACCAAGATCCACTAGGCCCGACCATAGACTTCCTCCCTCCCTCTAAGAAGTTTGAGCCACCTCCTTACCAGACGTTCGGGCAGAAACCTTACCACTGTCATACCGCACCAGCCCACCTCGTTCTGTCGATCCTGATATACAACCAACGGAATGAAATGAGATGAAGAATTTTATGTAAAGGAAAGACCCACCTCATCATTCACCTGAGTGACCAGGGGAAGCCTTAAAAAAATCCAAGATCACAATTACCGGTCCTTGGGATTTGATCTTGGATCGGCAGAATTATTGCCGGCATCACCTCGCAGGGTGAAATGTAAAGGGGTGATTTTAATCAGAGAATCTGAGATTTATGAAGAAACATATCGGAGCTATTTGATGATAAGCAAGCTAAGCCTACATGCTTAGGAAAACTTGAGTAACATTTTTTTAACATTCTCTCAAATAATTATTGGGAAAAAACCTTCTTCATAGGTTTAATTGTAGTGGTTTTTGTAATATTGAAAGTAGCACTTTTTCATTTATTAGAGTGTAGGATATTAGGCCATACTCATCTGGGTTTGCGTTAAAATGTTTCCATTCCTGAGAAATCCCAATTTTCAATAGCTCATCATCAGAATTTTCAACGATTAATGCTATTAAAATTTCGGACTAATCACATATCATTATTGGCACTGAACTGCAGTTAATTCGTTATGTAGATTAGTATGCAGAGCCTGATTGAATGGCCAAATTGATAACAGCGACAGACTATAGGCTCGGGTCCTGCGAAGCATTCACTTTTTAATGTTGAAACAAGTATAAGTTAAAAAAAAAAACAATACCCGAACTCGATATATGCTCTATAACTTTTGTTCATTTGTGTGGTATCATTTCAAGGCGCTCAGATATTTTATAAACATAATCTAATAATTTTTTATTTAAGCAAGCAGACTATGTGTTTCCAAGCTCAAATTGCTATCTACGACTCCTCTGAAAATATTACATGTAGTTCCCAAGAAGCCAGTCTAAAACAGAATATTATGATATTGAGATTTTAGCAATGGCTAATAACAAATATGAGATAAATTAAAGTGTTCCACCGTTTTCCAAAAAGACGTCATAATCACATGGTACATGACAGCCGCTTTGACAGGTAGAAAATAAAATACAGAGAAAAATAATTTAACATATGAGATTAATGCTAAGCTAAGATTGGGAATAAAAATGATGTAAAAAGAGTAGTTTAAGATTATTTAAACCTCAAATCCACTTTATAGATCAGATAATAGTGAATTTAAATTCATAAAACAAACATACGCTAATATATCTCCACAATACTTTTATATATAAATTGCATTAAAATAAAATCTGTAAAATTGGAGTGACTAAACAGGCAGCTTAACTCTAATACGTGTAGCTCAAAAAATGAGATTGATTAAAATGTGTAAATCCAGAATGATTTCTATTGTCAATTATTAACTTGAAAACTTTACATTGAACTTTATTTTTTATTCAGAGCGTGAAATGGCTGATAAATTTTGCTCAGGGGCTTCTTTTTTCAGGATTGAGGTTCTTTTTCCAGCCGTAAATGTACGACACGGGCTTTACTTCCCTTCCGGAAGAAGCCATAATTAATTATTTTTACGCCCGACAAAATCCATCGAACCTAGCAGGAATTGAACCCGCAATCTTGGGTCCACGAGGGAAGTATTGCTACCACTAGACCATCAGGACCTACCTTTTTGCATTGAATGATTCAAAATGCATTTTCGAAAATTATTTCAAATCTGTTACATTTATTTATTAGTACTAGGAAATATATATTTTGAATATGGCTAGACTTTCAGCCCAGGCTCTCTTATTCAATATATAATTCAGTATCTATGTATAATTGTAATGATTTATGAAAATTTACTAAATTACTAAAACGATTTACATATAATTTTGTTTAAACTGCCCCCCTTTTTTTTCCAACACCAATGCCACACTTTTTTAAACGTTATTAAAAACTGTACTATATTTGTATTGTTCTTTCTAAAACATTAAATTAAGGTCTTTTCCTGTCTAATTTTATCCATTTCTGCTTTAGTAACACCTTCCTCGGTCCCTCAACACTCAAACACTATGTTCCATAACTTCCTTCCAGAAATGGGGTGTCGTTCCTGGTGGTGTAGTGGTAACCACACTTGCCTTCTAAACCCAAGATCACGGATTCAAACCCGGTCAGGATCGATGGATTTTTTCGGGACGTAAAACTCGTAAGTATGGCTGCCTTCGGAAGGGAAGTAAAGCCGTGGGTCCCGTGTGGGACATTTACGACACGAAAAAGAACCTCAAGCCTGAAAGAAGAGGCCTCTGAGCAAAATTCACCGGCCGTTTCACGCCCTGAGTTGAATGGGACGCTGATGACCTGAGATGTTAAAGAGCGTCCGTAAATAAGCAAATAAAAAAAAATCTGAAATGGGGTACTGGTTCTGTGAAACATCCTTCCTTAGCCCCTTTTAAGCCCCATACCCCTGCTCGTAACCATGCAATTCCCTCCAAACACATATAGAACCAAAGCGTTTAACAAATAAACAAATTGGCAAATATTCCTTAGAAACAGGCGAATTGCAGTATCTGTGTTAGAAGTTCATCTGATAGGATTTTTTTTGTATACAAGGCATTCTCTGTTGTTGGTCAAAATCATTAATGCAATACTTAAAAATGAATCTAGTTGCATAGCATTACTTGTAACAATTACGTCATGAAATTATTTTCATGGTTAAATTTCTATACTCAAATGAATATTACTGCAAACTAAATAATATTCTTTATAGCACAATATATACATATTTACAGAATCAATGCAAATTAACAGTTATTATTAACTATTAAATTAATTAACTGGATTTAATAACAATATCGTGTTCCGAAATATTTTATATCCAATTAATGAATATATCGTATAATTGATAAGTATCATTGTATTTTCTCCGTTTTAGAAACAATTCAGCCGTTTCAGCTTTGGTTAAACTTTCTAAATAATCTACCATTTAAGATGATAAAATGATATTACTCTCAAAGCAATTTATTAGAAAATCAACTTTATTTTTATTTTTGTTTGGTATTTAAAAAGATATACAACATCGTATATAATGTTATATGTACAATTTTGCATTCTTCAAAAATAGGAACCTCGATTTACTCGTTTTTAGAATTTACTCTGCATTAAAGAATGTCGTAATATTATGTCTCATACAAATCCAAAGGTTTCAGTTCAATCAATCTTTGCTTACAGAGAATTAATTTGCTTTTTGTCATTAAAAACAATTTTATTCTAATTTATTATTATTATTATTATTATTATTATTATTATTATTATTATTATTATATGTAACATTTTCATAATATTTTGATACCATAATACACAAAGAATGTTTTGTTTTTATTTTTCTAAAATATTTGTGTTATTTTCATTATTTTTGTATTTGTTTATTATTATAGGTAGTACATTTGAATATATTAATTTTATTTATTTTCAGCGCTGTCCGGAGGAGCTCCAAGTTCACAGTAAGATTTTCTCATCACAATTTACTAATAACAGATAATAATTAATAACAGATTATAATGTCGGGAGTAATTATCTCAAATGTTTGGGGAATATATTTTTTCTTACGTGTTTCTGAACTGTTTTAAAACATGATGTAAGATGTAATTTTACTTTTTTTGTCATGCTCAACATACAAAAGATTAGTTTAACAATATCTTAAATATAATGTTACCAAGCGAGTTCGCTCAGGCGGTAACGCTGGGGATTTGTATCCGGAAGATTCTAGGTTCAAATCTTGCGATCGAGTAACTTGGCAGAGCTATTCCGTGGTTTTCCTAAGATATTTCAAGCAAGTGTGTCTCTGTCACGGACGGATTCAGCCTTTACTTCGTCATTCATTTTCATTTTATCTCTGTATATGTGTCTGCGTCTTTCTGTGTTTGTGATGTTTTCAAGACCCTGACATTGTAATGATGTAGCTTCTCGGCTGTGGACTAACCCGGGTATTGGTTTGTAAGTACCAGGGGGCTTATGCGTAAATATCGGATGAGGGTAAACAATAAAGGAAGAAAAATAAAAATAAGAAGTAGAAATATTATGTCTCCGCTAAGGGAGTGTTTAAGAATCCGCATTTTTAAATCTTCCAGCTTATAAATGGCCTAAGGAACATGAAGATGGCATCACTCAAGTAGTCTGCAAGAATGTTAAGTTTCCATTTCCCTTGATATCGTTTATTTATTTTCGTTTTGACTGCATTTGTCTTCTCGCGATGCTGTAAATTTTGGGCTAAATACGTAGGGATGAATGAATGGAGAAATGATGGCGCAAATGAGCTCAGAATCCTTGACTCCATAAAGCTTTTCAGGGTAAAGAAAAACTCCTAAAAAAAAAAAAAAACTTACCCAGACAGCTTGACCTGATCGGATTCGAACCCAGAACCTCCGGATTGGTAGTGGCAAAACTTGCATGTACAGCATTGTACATGCTATGTGAAATGCACTGATTTTTTGGTCAATATTGCTGCTTAAATAATAATAATTATACACGATTATTGAGCATACTTTAAATATTTTAAATGTCCATGTAGATATATTTAATGTAACACAATTTTGTACAGGATTATATATATATATATATATATATATATTAATCTAATCTCTTTATCTATTGACAGCTGACAGCTCTCTTGGATTTTATGGTATAGTTAACACAGGTACATACAGGGAAAAAATTACTAACCTCATTAATATATTTCCTAGATATAATTGACAACACTCATATTTATAACGAACCCAGATAAAATTACCAAAAGTAGGAGAATTGTTACGTTGTTGGAAATGGAATGTATATCATTTTTCAAAACGTTTGCATTTCACCTTTAAAAATAACCGATTTTAATTTTAATGTGTGATAATTGGGTAAATTAATGAAACTAATTAAGGATATAAGGATATAATACAAGCTCAAAGAACATTTTCTTAATTTCTAAAAATTTTATAATGATACAAAATCTCTACTTTTAATCTCAATTCCACTAGAAAAATAACATCAGAAACGCCGGTTACAGAGTAGGAAACAACGTTTAGGTTTAGTACTATTAAGTGTCTGCTTTCCGTAGTTAATTCTCAATCAAGAATTTGAGAAATAAATATACATTTGGATATTTCATTACCTGTAGAACGTTCAGTATATACCTTTAATTGTAACGGTTATTAAACAGTCATTACTTGTATCGAGTATTAAAGCTTTTCTATACATGTTCCGTTTCTAATACCACTTAAGCGATTTTGACTTTTAACATACCAAAATATTTGCTTACAGATTTTTTGACATTATTCTAAAAATAACTACCGTTTTCATACATTTGTTGAATTACATAAAATTTTATTTTTGCATTAAAACTATTATCAAATAATTGCACAGTTCATCGAACATAAAATGTTAGTAAACATATTTAGAAAATTAAGCATGAAAAAATGAATAACTCTTGACAATTTCCTCCAGAGAAGACATATGAAATCCATTTCTTGGTCATGTCGGTCCTGGTGGTGTAGTGGTTACCATACTTGCTTCCTAAGCCATAGATCCCGGATTCGAACCCGGCTAGGACTAAGTATGGCTTCCTTCGGAAGGGAAGCAAAGCCGTGGGTCCCGTGTCGTACATTTACATAAAGAACCTCAAGCCTGAAAAAAGAGACCTCTGAGCAAAATTTGTCGGCCGTTTCACGCGCCGAATAGAATGGTACGCTGATGACCTGAGATGTTAAAGAGCGCCCATAAATAAACCAAACAAATAAAAAATTCCTTGGTCGTTAAATCTAAATGATACTATTAAAACAGTTCATATTAGATTAGCATTACTTGTTAGAAATAACGTTTATGTTAATACTGCCTATACTACAATGCCAAATTTCAGTATAATTATCTATCCCAAATTCTTATTTGAAAAATGATTTTCTTATGTTTTCTCTACACAAATTTCCAAAAGAGTTTTAATGATTGCCAAACAATTGCAACTGTTCAATTTGTTTACGCCTTCACTGGAATTTATTTTTCAGCTAAGAAATGCGACACTTTCAGAGAAAATCTAGCCAAGAAGAAGCAACATTGATGTTCATTGCCATTCCTTCAGCGTTGAAAACGTTCATTTACATCGGTTGAACAGCAAAGATCGTAGTGCAAAAAGAGAAATATTTGTTTATTTCCATTGCATTTCCTGAATAGCCATGGCTTCATTCACAGTAAGGAACTGATAATTAAGGAGGTAAACAGAATAGAGTTCTATCTAACTTATGTTAGTGCTAATAAATGTCTATGTTCCTATAAAATAATTCTGATAGTGCTGTTTATTTTTTGCATATCATGGAAAAGTTATCATTGTTGTACTTTTGTTAAAAACGCTTTGTGATTTGTATTGTTTAAATAGAAGTTAAAGGATGTGATAAATAAAATATTTAAAAAAATTCATAAAATTTTATATTTATAACTCAGGATTTAATTACTTTTATTTATAATGAAATGCTTAAGTTATTTGTAACAGTTAATAAATAATCCTAAGTATATAGTATTATTTCAGATTTGTATTGCAATTTAAAAATTTAGGTATTTATTATTATCACAAACAGAACGTTGTTCGTTTCTTTACACACGCCATGGAAGTTAATCAAAGGGTGGTGTTACAGCATTGCAAATGAACTTAAGATAGACACATGGTAATCTTTGAGCTAAGATTGAACCTAAATATTAAACATTTGAAATTAAATATTACGAGCATAACAATAATGGTGTTGTTTTATTACTTTTACTTGCGATTTATCCCGATATTGGCTATATTGGAAAAGGCAAAACATGTAGTGTACAAGTTAATCTAATTAGAAATTTAAACAAATAATGAATTGTTCTAGTATTTTGTAATGGTGTTTAACGCCCGTTTTTATTACTAAAGCACCGCAGGCGGTGAACACTGATGATACATGAGATGTAATGGTAAATTGGGAAAGGATTTTTTTTTTTTAAAGGAAGGAAATATTCCATGCCTAAGTTTAGGATACCTCTCCGGCATTTGCCATTTATGAGGACTGAGGAAAACCTGGAAAAAACCTCAGTGAGGGAGGTCGGTCTTGGCGGGGTTGGAACCCCAGAATTCCCGCTCACGAGTCCGCACCTTAACGACATCGGCCACCCGTGGCGGGTATGACGGTGGACGCCATCTTAGAGAATCTGGAATGAGCAATAGATGGGCGATACGCCATGACAAGATAATTGCTTTTTATAGAATACACCTTTCTTAAACATTGCCTTGAAATATCAAGTCGTTTCAAATTATTTGCGTTATGGATATCCCATAAAAACGGTCAAATTGTATAGTGGAGTTATGAAGTAAATTGCAAAATGTGTATATGTGGCAAATTTATAAAAGTTAATGAGGTCACTTTTTCTTTATTTTCTGAATTTAAACATGACCACACTAGCTAGTCTTGAAGATTATGCATTCAAATAGTACAACAACATTACAATTCATTAAATAAATGTATGATATGGTACTAAAGGCCATCCGATTAAAGAACGTGAAATTACTGGAGTTTTTGGCTTTACTTGAAAAAGTGCATATGAAAAACTTTCCCAAGATAAGTGCACCGCAGATGTAAAATATCGCAACGGTATTTGTAACGCTCTATCAGCAACGTTTTATTTTATGCGTCGTCGTATGACTGGATCTGTCTTAACATACCAGAATCGAAACAGTAGTCAAAACAATAGACAGCGTGAGAAAGAACCCCGTTTGCGGAACGGAAAAATAATTTTTTTCATCATAAAAACGTTTTAGCATTAGGAAAATTGAGAGATTTGAAGTACGAATTGTTGAACCAATCCCTATCTCCCAAGTGGCTTAAACTGTTCACTGTAGTGGAACGCTTTGCAGACCTTCGGGAACACTACTATGAAACGGGATAATTGCATAGGAGCATCGCTGAAATAAATGTATTGATCTTCGGTATATTATGTTGAGAAATATAAATAATGTTACAGTTAAAAATTGATTTCTTCCTTGTTAGGGCGAGATCATCTTATACGTTTATAGTAGCTAGGTAAAGCAAGCAAAGGTACACAAGTGTCCGCACTGGAAGTAGTGAAACTGTTGTCGTTTATCTGTATATGATTTGTTTAGAATTGAAATCAGACGGGTAGTGATGACGTATACGTTTTATTTGCCACCATCAACACTCATTCTGTATAGCTTTCTTCATTATCTAATACAGTATTCTAATTTCCGTATTGATGTATAAAATGTGTTATATTTAGAGATACCTGCTTGAACTGTCTGAAGGATATACTTTCTATTAGGCTCTCAAGTATTTTGGCAGAGGTTCACTTTCCTGCCGTTAACAGCTATTGTGCATTGATTGGCTTGTGCCTAATTATACATCTCCGCAAGGTATTCGCTTTGGCACAGGCCGAACGCTGCCATTTTGAAAGGTTAAAGGAAGAAGTTAGCCCGTCATTACTCCGCTGGGATGTAGAGTAATTTGCAGAACCGCGCTTCAATTTCCGGGCCTCGGCTACCAGAAGTTAATGTTCCATGAAGGAAAAAAAATAACGTTAACGTTTTGCTGTGAATGCAAAGTTATTACGTCCATTTCCGATGAAAAACAGTTCTAATGGGTAGTACCTGTTCTGCCAGGTAATAAAAAAACAGCGGCCGGTACAAAACAACTTCTCGGTTAAACAATTATATAAATCATCAAGTTCCTTGGCATGATCAGTAATGAAAATATTCAACATATCTCTAATTTATGTATTTTTTCTGCAAAAGTTCCACTAAATGTCCTTTTAAAGTTCATAGCAGAGAGCTACAGTTCTACAGCTGTAGCTACAGCTACCGTTCATGTCATACACAGTGGAGTATGACATTTGTATGCGTGATGGCTTTATTATAAAAAAAAGTATGTGTAGTAAGTCAAAAACACAAAAACTACCGTTGTGGAACGGCACGCACCAGACGGATGTGGTGACGCCATGAAAGAACGATCTGTTCTGTACAGTTTTGTTTTAAGAAGAATGAATAACCTTGCGTTACCGCAATAAAGTATCCAAGCATTATTTGAATGCGGCGATAAGTCCCTAACCTCGCCTCCAAGATTTATTGGTCGCTTTGGTTTTGTTGCCCACGCTTCAATGACAATTTCAGGGTGAATTCTGCTATTTTGTTGACTGGACTCTACAGGACTAGGAGAGGATTTCAATGGTGTAAATAAGCACGCGGTAAGACATATACAGGGTTATTCTAAATCAATGTCGGGGGTTCGTGAATTTTTTTTAGAAAACGTAGAAACCATACCATTTTTATAGTTGCAGTAACGGTTAGACAAACTGTCAAAGTTTTGTTTTGCACCAAATGGCAGTAACAGCAGTGTTTAACAAAATGGCGGTTAGCGGTAAGGAGAAAACTTTTTGTACTCATCAACACCGATCCGTTACCATAGTCCAGCGCCATTTTCGGACAAAATACGGGAAGAAGCCTCTTTCCTACAACTCTATTCGCAGATGGGTACGGATACAGGTTGTTTGTGCAAAGGGAAAAGCACTGGGCATCCCGCTGTGTCAGAAGCGGATGTGAATCGGATTAGGGGATCCTAAGAAATCAACTACGAGATGTAGCAGAGAACTGCAAGTTCCTCAAACTACAGTATGGCGTGTGTTAGAAGGCGCCTAAAGGTAAAGCCATATCGCCTACAATTGCGTCAAGCTCTAACAGCTAATGACAAAGTCCTACGTTTCAACTTTTGCATGGCACTGCAGGAACGTTCGTTTTCTTGACAGATTAGTTTTCAGTGACGAAGCCACTTTTCATGTGAATGGAAAGTTGAACAAGCAAAACGTTTGCATTTGGGGTACAACGAACCCCCTTGTTATGTGGAACATGTGCGAGACTCCCCTAAGGTTCTGTGCCATTTCAAACACGAAGGTCTTCTTCAATGTACAGACAGTGACAGGACAGACTTACCTGGACATGCTGTTACCCCAGTTGAGTGACGACAGGGACGATTACGTGCGGCAACAGGATGGTGCACCACCTCATTTCCACAGGGAGGTCACAGCATTTTTAAACCAAGAACTTCCACAACGATGGATGTGACGCGGAACGGAAGGTGATCTGATGCTCTTACCCTTTCCACCACGTTCACCATGCGATTTCTTCCTGTGTGGACATGTTAAAGATCACAGGTATTTGTTCCTCCTCTACCGGTGGATATTCAGGAACTGAAGAAGTGCATTCGAGCCGCCTTCGAAACCATCACCGTTTCCATGTTGACTCGTGTGTGGGAAGAGATGGCCTATGATGTGAGTAGAGTTACAAAAGGCGCACATATCGAGCATTTGCAATGTATGTAATGAACGTTATGAGTTACATTATACAATAAAACAATATTCATATTCCTATGTCAATTATACTGTGAGTTATGAATTTTTGTAACAATCATTTAGAATAACCCTGTAGACAAAAATAAAGAAAATACTGGACAAATATAGTATAATAAATAATTAGAAACTAAAGGAATTCTATGCTCCCCAATATTTTCTTTATTTTTGTCTTTAATTTTATGATTATTAATACATTATTTAAGAGGCACATTTGTTTTTAATTTAGGTTTTTTATTTATGTATATTGCTATTTTATTATGTACCAAATCTTTCGCATCCTCTGGTGTTTTGTGTACGATAGACAAACATACACCGATACAAACTTAGTTGTCCCTTGTGAAATTTCAAAATTGAGTAATGCGTACTGGGAATTGAGGAATTTCTTATCTTTAGCCGCGTGCTTCAGCAACGTCGAACTTTTAACTGCCTACTGCCCGCTAAGTAACAAGTTGAACTGAATGTACATTGCTGCGTGTTAAACTTAAGAATGCCTCATTTGCCGCGTGTAGAACTTGAAAACTGAGTCAAACTGAATGCCCCAACCGAGCAAACACTCCCTTATATATTAAATTCAAATCGAGTGATTGTTGGTTTAACGATTGCCGCAGGATCACACAGGCAACCGCAATTTTCGCGTCTATCTTTAAAGGTTCAAACACAAATTTTTCATTAGCTGGCTCAAGTTCACCTGCTACGCGTGCCATTCGCTATTTTTTTGAAGTTTAAGACATTTTGTTAGCATTGGCTGGTTTAAAGAGCTAACAGTAAAGCAACCGGGCGGGATGAAAGCCCCAAACGGATTTAAATATCCTTGAGTTTATTAACCTTACAAAGTCAGTTATTATTACCTCACGTTCATTTTATTGTGTAGTTTTATGACCCTTTCGGCCTCCCAAGCTTCCGAAATTTTCTTTCTTTTGTATAATTCTTACATTGGAGTTAAGTTTATAACGCATATAATTTATATTACTAATTACAATGCTAAAATATGACGGGCTTACAGAAATATATAATTATATTTCAATGGGGGTGGAATAGGATCTCCCATTCCCATTCATGGCTTCTCTTAGAGTGGGATTTTGGTTTATATTGGTAGTTACATTTGTTCTTTACAAAATAGAAATTTAATATTCAAGCAGATTATTAAAGCAGATTATTTAACTGTATAATAGCGGAGGAAATTTCGTATATCTTTGCATTTTTCCGAAAATAAACACAGAGGTACATTTTTCTCTCAAGCTCCTCTATCAATGTATGTTAGAATACGTACGATTTTATCCAATCATATTTGAAATGTATACTATTATCACTGTTGTTATTATTATTACTATTAGACCGTCCCCTTGGTAAAGTGGTTAGCATTGCTAACTACTGACCAGGAGGTTAAGGGTTTGACCCCAGTACCAACTTAGAAATGTTCTAAGTTAGGTACGTCTGGACGGAAACTATTGAGCTTCAGGAGGACTGCCTATGAACTTCTGATTAGCAATGTAGCTATATATTTTATATTTGCCTTGCCTGTGTGTAGCCTTGCTTGATAGATGCTCACCTGACTCATTTTCTCCATATGATCGCAAACACAACCTAAAACTATTAACTAGTGTTAAAAATGAAAATGAAATTAATATATATTTTAAAGGAACAAAAAGAGACATTTTATATTAATGATGTAAAACAGCAGATCTAGAAAATTTACAATTACAAATGTGCCATTTTTCATAAATGCAATTTTGAGCAAATTGCACCCGAAATTGGTGATACCATGTCAGAAATGCAGCTTACATCTTCTTAATGCCACCCTCTACGAGTGGCTGAGGTGATAAGGCGCGGACTTGTGAAAGGTAGATCTGGGGTTCGATTCTCGCTAGGGCTGTTCTCCCTGACATTTTTTTCCAAGATTTTTTCTGTCTTCATAAATGAACAATTCCGGGCAAGTACTGTAAACTTAGGCCTGGAACGTTTCCTTCCTTTAAAAAAAAGAAAAACAAAACGAAACAAAACCTTTCCCAATTTATCCTTCATCTCATGTAATCTGACGGTGTAGTAAAAACGGGCGTTAAACATTATTCCAAAAAAACCTCATGTAATGCTAACGAGGTCTGCAGCTATGATTGTGGCGTAAATTATTGTTCTTATTTGGTGCTGCGCCCCGAGGTGAGCCGCCACGACCTCTGCTTCCCCTACCTCCGTCTTACGAGTTCATTGATAGATGGCAGTATTGCACCCACATCCCGCCGGTCGCATATGTTACCGAAGAACCCACCACTCCATCAGGCAGCTGCCTAATTGTCCTCACCAGGCTGGGTGTACCCCTTTCCAGGCATCCCTAACTAAGAAAAATACTTAAGTATGTACTAGAAATCAAAATCGATCCTAACACTCAGAAACACTAACCACTAGACCAAGGAGGTGGTCCGCGTAAGTGTTAGACACTTAAAGGTAGATTTACTAAACATTATAAAGCAAGAAGTTGGAAATTCCCTTCGCTTCCTTTATTTTCCATACATTTCTGGTATCTGCTTGTGAAATTGAAGAAATTTCTTTACGAATGTTATTTTTCAATTCGTCTAATGTGTGGATTTGTCTTGCACATTTTTTCTTTCAGTGCCCTCTAGAGATAAAAATCTGTAGGGACCAAGGAGGTCATATGTTGTCACGTTTTACTCTATCGTGAATATTTCACTAATTGCATGCAAGGAAACATGTATCGTTGCACAGTCCTATTGGAAAGTCACGTGTAAATTGACATATCCACTTAGGTGGAACCAGATTCGTCCGTAAAGAAAATTAGATTACCATAAATTTCTACGCCTATTCAAAATCCATTCTCAAAATCTACTACTGGATACATGTTGAGCCTGTTATAAGTTCTTCTGCCATAGGATTATAACTTCTGTAACCGTTCGAACAGGACAATAGAAGACAAAGTAATATT